>OZ038507.1:88944165-89089165 GCA_964036315.1 Acanthosepion esculentum
CATCCTCTCCTTTACCACTCCTATCTGCTCTTCCTCCAACCCTTCTATAACCCCTTGCGTGATAGTGGCCTCCAGCCTTGCTTGGGGTGATACGCTTAAAAAAAAAAAAAAAAAAAAATCGTCGTCAGATTTTCGATATTCTCTTTTCCACGATACATTTACCTGTCAATCTTTGTTATTCGATTTGGAATTCATTAAGGCGTTTCCTTAACTTTTCAGTTTCTTCTAAATCAGCGTTTCTCATAGGTGCGCCCGGGCGCACTAATACGCCTTGAAAGGTAGCCAGATTCGTCCCATGTTAACAGAAGAGTAAATTTTTAAATTATTTTTATATTTTAAAAAAATATTTATTTAAAAAGAGCTATAGACACCAAGCACATAGCTTCCATGTCTAAGTCAATTTGAAATTTTAAACTGGATGTTAAATTCCTGAATCATTAAGGAGGAGTGAATAATCCTTTCTCTTTTGCCTTTCTGTTATAGTGAAAAACATCTTGTCTAGATAATAGACTCTCCCATCTATTATAAGTAGGAGTCAGTAGTAGTCGAGGGGAAAAAAAGAGAAGTAGTCAGCGACCACAACTCGATTACTCTGCGTAACACTTTATTACAAGTTCCTAACGTTTCTGTACGTTTAACCTATTTAGGACGCATTTAGTCCGAATACAGTTTCCACTAAGGAAATAACTCCACAACACTTTTTTAAGGGGTTTAAATCAGTTATTATCGGTCTCTCTAAAAACATGGCAGATTCTTCATAAATCCCTTTAAATGAAAACTGTATTGCTAATGCTGTAATGCTAATAGGAGTATGTTTAACACATATATGGCCTATTATTCAAAAGATTACCAAAGTACATCAAGCACAGGTTTCACACAAGCATACTAAAGCATAAAATGTAAAGTCTTAAAAATAAATGCTTATTTCAAGAGACTTCTTTATTTTCCTATTTTCAAATTTCATGAGTTATTCTACACGTGCGCCCTGAAGAAGAAAAAAAGGTTGGGTGAGAAACGCTTCTAAATAATTATATTTTATATCCACTTTCTTTTACCGATTTCTGAGCAAATATTTGGGGAGATCAAATGACACTTACTATTTTGCCGTATTTCACAAGACAGCTGTTTGGATCACCTTTGTTTTTACCAGGTTCTCTTGCTTCACTTGTGATGTTGGTTAACCTCGTAATTTATAACACTTTCTTAAATTCTCAAGCATGTTCTTCATACGTTTTTTTCTCTCTCTTTTCCAAGTTCATTTTCTGGTTTGCTGCTATCTGCCATCTGGAATGTTCTGAAAGTTGTTTCGATTATTGTTGTCTGCCTGGAAAATAGGAGACAATTATTCGTGTTTTTTTTTTTTTGGATATCGCTGGGGGTCGCGTGACAGCTCGTCTCTTTAAATCTCCTGCACTTTCCTTAATATTCTAGCCGTATTTATCAGTACTGTAATCTGAAAAGTTTAAATTCATCCTCTGATCTCTAATTTCGTAAATTATCTTGCAAACGTATTGGGACAATTCCAGTTCTCCAGTGATTATAGGCATTATTTATAATTTCTCTACTTCTTCGGTAATGTTAAGATATTAGATTGAAAGTTTCCTGGATATTGTTGACCAAATCCTCTTTATTTTAAT
This sequence comes from Acanthosepion esculentum, assembly GCA_964036315.1. Taxonomy (NCBI): domain Eukaryota; kingdom Metazoa; phylum Mollusca; class Cephalopoda; order Sepiida; family Sepiidae; genus Acanthosepion; species Acanthosepion esculentum. Next base: position 88,945,803 of record OZ038507.1, read on the forward strand.
TTCCTGGAATTCTATGACATTTCAGCCATTAGGCACACCGCGGGGGCAGGGGAGTACAGACTCAATAAGAAAGTAAGGATAAGAACAAAGAAGGTAAAGGAAGAATGAATCAAGCATCAATGATCAGACATTGAAGAAAATCTATCCTTAAAGAAGGTTACAAACAGACGAAGGTGGTACTCGAGTGAAATCTATACCAACACGAGCGTAAATGAGAGACAGAGAAGTTTAATTTAAAAGAGAGTACACTGCTGAAAGACAGGGAATCGGTTAGCAGGCTAGTAATTCCTGAAGCAAAGACATCAACCAACTGCCCCACGCGGTCAGATATGGCACATGGCCGAATTTAATGTGGGGTATCCAAGCTCGTAGGCTCCGCCAAAAATTCCCCGTATAAAATGGGGTCGGGTAGATGTTTCCGGAGACGAGATTCTGCCCTTCGACATAGCCTCGTCTGGGGATTCTCTCTGCCCGGAGGTAGAGTGTTTGACCAGCACAGCTGGAGACGAATCTCCAACTCTAGACTAATTCCCGAATCAAGTCTGCCAGGTATACCCTGTGCTTACTACATATATATATATATATATATATATATATATATATATATATATATATATATATATATATATATATCCACATAGGCGATAGGGAGTGTGGGACATTCCATTACAACAACGTTCGAGATTGGGAAAGATCTCAGAAAGTAGACACAATTTAGATTTAGATTTAAATACCTTCCAATACAAAAGAAAGGAAAGTGCCTTACAAAATCCAACGCAATCATTGAGAGATGGACAGAGTATTGTCACAAGATGAACACCGACTCTGAGAAAACTCTGACGTCCTAGCAGTCCCAGAATCTTTAAATGATGATGACTTGCCCATATTTAGTGAAAAAATGGAAGCAGGAGTAAAATCGTTGAAGAAAGAAAAGGCAATTGGAATTGACAATTTCCTCGCTAATCTCTTTATAAATATCGCAGACTCATTTTTTATATTCTATCATAAAAGGATAATTCAGCTTTTATTTCGAATAATTTTCCGATCAATTTTTCACTATCTGTAGCTTGTTCGAACAGATTGCGAGACGAAAAACGTTGTTTAGTTGATTTTACGACATGTCAACCTTTATTGGCTTATTTAAAGTCGATATTCTAAAAATGTTTAATGTTCAGGCAGGTATAATCCCAATTTTAATTCCATAAAGTGAGGCACCCAGGGTAGAAGGTGATAGGAGATAAAAGTCAATGGTTTCTCATGAATCTTTCATTGAATATATATTGATTATTCACAAAGTTGAACTTTGAATCACGCTTTCTTTTTTCTTTTTCAGAACCATGGTACTGCTTGCGTTGATTGTGTCTTTCATTTGCATCTTCTACGCAGCTCAATTCATTTGGCTCATATTCTCAGACTGTGACCTCTCATTACAATGGAATATGAGGTTCGGCAAACAAATGGGTAAGTAAAAATGGAAAACAAGAATGCACGCCAAAAAAGTTCAGATGTATAAATGATTACTGAATGAAAGTCTTTTAAAAGGAAAGTGAAATCAGCGAACCGCGTTCAAATTCCGACTGAGTTCGTTGCGTTTACTTTCGCACAGATATCCTCGGGAAATGCATTAAGCCATCTCTTTTTTCCGCCCCCTGCTATGGGTAAAATAACAGAGCAGACTAGGCTCTTTAGCTTCAGTTCGCAAACAATCTAGGAGAAAGGACAAGTCTGAATTCAAAATCGGTTAGGCGAGCGAATGGCAAGTTCACCGCTTAAAAATCTGACTTGCTATGGAAACCACAGTCGCAACATCTCGTGTAGTGATGCTATGGCCGTATACTTCACAGGAGTCTCTGAAGGCAAAAAAGAGAAAGAGGAAGGAGATAGCTTCACATCTGTTGATCGAATAATACACAATGCACTTTTAACATTGAATATGTCTATGATTTTATCATTATTTCTGTTTTTATTCGCGTGTATAGGATACTGAAGGCCACCAACTGCTCTCACCACGGTTAACTTCAATGACTGGAAGATAACTAAAGGTTAAAATGGAAGGGCTTAAAATTGGGGAAGGATTAGTATAATGACAACAAACGCAGGTATATTGAAGATGGGCTGAGCCAGAATTATATGATACGTTTTCAGTATGGACTAATCTTTTTTCGCAACTATCTTTGCTATATATAGATATATGGTAAATACATAAGATAATTTGGAAAAATTTAAGTTGCACATGTTTCGCCGATGACTCGGTGTCACCAAAAAATTTTTTTTTCCCAAGAACAAAATCTACATAAAAGACAGAAAATGAGATTCCCGTTAAATGACTGAACGCTTGCTTTTTTTTTATTACAATGTAACCCTGATATAAGAGAGTTGTCGGGACCGGAGAAGGAGTATCTTATATCCGGGTTTCTCTTATATCCGGGTTTGGTCTATTTTGTTTTATTAACACAGGCTCTAATTTGAGACCAGAGAAAATCTCTCTTATATCCGGGTTTCTCTTATATCAGGGTATCTTATATCCGGGTTACACTGTATTATTATTTTAATGATGTCTTTAAAGTAATGGTAAAGTAATGGCTAGCGGCTCGGATTGAAGAATTAGAGAGCCGTGTTCGAATTCCAGTCGAGTTCGTTACATTCACTTACATGTAATTATCCATCGGCATGAATCCTCCTTTTATATGCTGTGTTCCTTCAAGACGTAGGCGATCATGGCCCTCCACCTCTTCCTGCCTCTTATAGTTCTTAATGTTTCGTCTTTTTCTTATTTCTCTCAAACCCTGTTCTACCATACAATTACTCAAGCTCATCAAGTATGTTACGCTCTGCTTTCCTCTGTCCATCTTTCCCTCTGTCCGTCCTGTGAGTATCAGATTTTCCAAGCCCTTCTTCCTCATTACGTACCCCAGAAATTTCAACTGCCTCTTCTTGATATTAATTATAAGTTTCCTTTTTGTTTCCATTATCTCTAAAACCTTTTTGTTGCTAACATGGTCACCTCATGGTAATATCAGCATCTTTCTGTCGCACCACATTTCTGTTGCTTCAATTCTATTCTTCATCTTTGAGAAGATTGTCCAGCATTCACTGCCATGCAAGAGGACAGATATCACGTAACATTTCAATACTCTTTTCTTTGTTTCTAACGAAATTTTCCTGTCTCTTAATACTCTGCTTAGCTTTTGGAAGGCACCTTTGACCATCTCAATACGTCTTCGGATATCAGTGTCGCATTTTCCGCTCTCTGTTAGAACACTTCCCAGATACTTAAATCTCTATACCTACTTGATTTTAATATTCCCGGCCTGTAATTTGTATTTTAGGTTCATCCTTTTGCTGATAACCATACATTCTGACTTTTTGTAGCTTATGCTTAGTCCTTTCTTCTCGCTTTCCTTCGCTACCTTCTGCAGGAGTTCTTGTAGTTTCTTTTCTGTGTCTCCTATCAACACTATGTCATCTTCATATCTTATATTGTTAAGATTGTGTCTGCCAATAATGAATCCTGGTAGGACTACTAATTCTCTCAGAATTGCCTCACTGTGTAGGTTGAATAAGTCCGGTGAGAAGACTCATCATTGTCTTACACCTTTTTCTATTTTTGTATATCTGCTGAATTCATTTTCTGTCTGTATGCAGACGGTTTGCTGCCAGAAGAGATTCTTGATTATTCTAATGTCTTTCCTGAATATGTCAAGGTTACTGAGCCTCTCTAACTTTGTCGAACGTCTTTGCTTAATCTATAAAACACAGGTACACGTTCTTCTGCATTTGTAATGTTCTTTCTAATAACATTCTGAGCATAAATATCGCGTTCTTTTTTCCGGTGTCTTTGACGAATACGCACTTTTCTTGTCCTATTTCTGGCCTGATTCTTCTGCGCGCTCTATTCATCAGAATTCGGATGATGAGTTTTGTTATGTGGCTCATTAGGTTGAGTTCGCATTCGTTTGCGCTTGGTTTCTTAGACAGTGCCATGAAAATAGATCTGCTTAGATCTTCCGGTATGCCACCACAGTTCTAGGTTTCATTTATTATTTCTGTAATCTTGTCTAATCATCTAAGGCTGCCAGCATCTCTAGTACAATTCTGTCTGGCCCAGCTGCTTTGTTTCTGTTCAATTTAGCCAGTGCAGCTTCCACTTCGTTTTGTTAATATTTCCGGTCCGTCGATATTTCTGTGCATTGCTGGTTGTTCTCTTTCGTCCTGGAAGAGTTCCTCAATATATTCGTTCTATCGCTGAAGTATTTTTTCTTTCCCTAATATCAGTGTTCTGTCCTTGGATTTTATACAGCCTGTTGATGAATAGGTCTTTTATCCTGCTAGTTCTCTTATTTTTTATGCATATCTCCTTTATCTGTGATACTCATTCTTTTTATTTTTCACATTTTTCGTTGAGCCATTCTTCTTTAGCTTGTCTGCATTTGTTCATTATTTCTTTGTCTAGTTTTCTGTGTTCAGTTCCGTTTCTTGGCATTGTTTTCTGTCTGCTTTGCATCATGTCGAGAATCACATTTGTCATTCATTCGTTTTTTCGTCTTTGTCTCTTTTCCTTTAGGATTATCTCGTTTGCTGATATCACTAAAGCTTCTCTTAGTGTGCCCCACTTCGAGTTTATATTTTGTCTCTCATATCTTTTCACACAGTTTATATATATTTTCCTTCAGGTTCGAATCGATCCTTTGTATTGCAATTTGGGTGCTGCGTTAGGCTTCTTCAGTTTCCGTAGTTTCACTCTTAGTTTACATATAACAGGGAGGTGATCACTTCCGCTGTCGGCACTTGGGTAGGTTTTGCAGTGTACAGCTGCATTCCTGAATCTCTTGTTGATGCTTATGTAGTCGATTTGATTTTTTGTTTCTTCTCCTGGGATTCTGTATGTCTATAATCGTCTTGGGAGTTCTTGAAACCATCTCTTGGCTATTAACTGATCATTTGACGTGCATCATTGGCCCCATTTTTCTCCACGTTCGTTGCGGGTTTAGATCCTGTAGGTTTGGATGGCAACTGGTGTCGGAGAAGGACAACTCTGGTCAAAAGCTCTAACTATGGGTTCAATAGATTCGCCAACCCTCAATATCAGGCCACACACGATGTGTACGGATACACCCCTGAAGACATGGTCAATCAGGGAGGAGTTCCTCCAACAGGAGTGAGAAGGCTCTGGATTTGGATCAGGTGTACTTTCCGATGCCCTGGGATTTATCTTTCAGTCAATTATGTTCCATGCGTGATACACGCTTAGGCGATCATGTATCTTTCGATACATGACAGACGAGGCAGATTTTTTGCCATTTCTTTCTGTGGTAGACCAGTTGCTTTTCAAGGCTATAGAACCCGGTGTCTCCTGCTATTTACCCATAGCTGAGGGAGTAGAAGAGGTTTCATACCTTTCCCAAGGGTATTTATTAGCACGTAAGTGACTGTAATGGATTCGACTGGAATTCGAACTCGGCTCTCCGATTCCTCAATCCGAGCCGCTATCCATTACGCCACCGTATTTATTTATTATCTTATATTAATTATCTTTCAGGGCACCTCGAAGCAGGGCAATTGTTAGCAAGCTTGTCTCGTTAGAACAATTACTACTGAGTAGTGAGTTCGATCCTTACTTTCGGCCTTGTGACACATCTAAGCTAAGCTTGGAAAATCATTATATTAATTATCTTTCGTTATTTCAGCACTAATTTAGTAGGAACAGGCGACGAACTGAAAAATCCAGGTCGTATATTAATGTTAAGGAATTGTTATTTCATGACACTTTCAAACCGTCTAATTAAATTATGTGCATTTTCTACATCAGCATTGTGACCACGAAGGATTCGATGGCACACAAATGCATTGAGCATGTTGTTCAAATTTAAGTCCCTTTATTGATTCGTATATTCTTTTGTTATCTCAGAATGTTTCACAGGTGTAATTGGGGAGTATTGTTTACATTCGATTTGATAAAGGTTAGCTTTGTTTTACATTGATCCTATTTTATGATCAATGTAAATTTTGTGATAATTTTTTAAATTAGCTAAATTTTTTTTATAGCTTATGGTGTTTATAGTTAATATGACAGGCCCAGTTTTTGTGTTGGACTTTATATATTCTTTTCTTATAGTTTACACTTTTCTTTTAGAATTGTATATGAAATAACTAGGTTTGATTGGCTGATTTGTTTTACGGCTTGTCAACATTTGCAGGTTATTTAAAGCCAGAAAATAGTTTTAGATTGTAAGTTTGCATTCTTTTTTTTATAGATAATAATGAATTACTGATATAAGTCATACTAATTAACCCATATCTGGGGGGAAAGGTGAATTCATAACTTTTCAAAGGTTATTTGCGTGTAAGTGAATATAATGAACCAGTCAGGAATTGGAACTCGGCTCTCAGATTTACAATTCTGAGCAGTTATCCATTACTCCAGCGCACACCCAAGCTTACAGCACCTGGTATTTACAAGCGGTCACCCATGTAGGTATTGACGTTGCTTAACTTCAGTGATCATACGAGAACCTGTGTTTCAACGTGATATAGCCATAAGCTGAAATAACTCGGATAGCGCAGGATTTAAAAAATATTTTCAATGTATTTCTCTTTATCTGGTAGATATTCAGAGCCGTCAACTCTAAGGGCTCATAAATAAAAAAAAATATAATTATTCCAGATTTTATCTTATTGTTGTGATGTGAATAAAAAAAAATTATGTGATCGTTTTATTAGTTAATTCAAAGCCTTTTTATCATATATACCGTGTTCCTTCAGGATATAAGCGATCATGTCTCTCCACAACTTCCTGTCCTTTGTAGCTCTTAATAAATGTTGTTTTTTTCGCTATCTCTCGTAATCCCTGTTCTGCCATCCCTTTACACAAGCTCGTTATGTAGGTTATCCACTGTATGGATCTGTTTCTCTTGCCTTCAATGTGTCCTGTGAGTGTCAAATTTACTAAGCCATCGTTTCTCTTTATGTGCATTACAAATTTCAATTGTCTCCTTCTGATGTTAAGTATGTTCCATTTTGCTTCGATTTTCTCTAAAACTTCGTTATTGCTCATATGTTCAATTCATGATATTCTCAGCATCCTTCTGTAGAACCACATTTCTGTTGTTTCAAGATACTTCTTCATCCGAAATGAGATTTTCCAATATTCACTGTCATATAGAAGGAACGGCATTACTGAACAGTTCAGTACTCTTTTTTTGTTGTTTCTAACGAGATTTTCCTGTTTCTTAATACTTTACTCAGCTTTTAGAAGACATCTTCCGCTATCCCAATGGGCCTTCGAATTTCTTTGTCGCAGTTTCTGTCCTTCATTAAAACACTTTCCAAATATTTAAGTTTTTATTCTTGTTTGAATTTGGCATATCCAATTTGTAATTCGCATGTTGGGCTCTTCTTTTTTTCTGACAATCATACATTCTGTCTTCTAACAATTGACGGTTAGTCCTTTCTTCTTGCTTTCCTTTACTACCTTCTGTAGGAGTTCCTATAGATTACTTTCCATGTCTACTATCAACACTGTGTCATCTGCCTATCTTATATTGTTAAGATTGTAGCTACCAAAAATGAATCCTGATAAGAATTCTAATTCTCTCAGAATCACCTCACTGTATAGGTTGAATAAGTCCGGTGAGACGACACATGTTTGTCTCATACTCCTTTCAAATTTTTGTATATTTACAGAATTCATTTTCTATCCGTATGCAGGTTGTTTGCTTCCAGTATAAGTTCTAGATTATTCTAATGTCCTTCCCAAATATATCAAATTTACCTAATAGTTCTTTGTGATGTACTTTATCAAAGTCGATTGCATAGTCTATAAAGCATAGGTATATATCCATCTGCATTTGTATTGCTCGTTCTGATATCATTCTCAGCATAAATATCGCATTTCTTGTTTCGGTGTCTTTAACGAACCCGCATTGTTCTTGTTCTAATAACAATTAATTATAATTTTATAGAATTCGTTTTATAATGTCAACGAACACTTGTTGCCACTTTTGTAATGTCAACCAATACTCGTTGTCACTTTCGTAATGCTTGTTGTATTAGAGACTTTGTAATCGCAGCTACAACTATAGTAACGCCGTTGAACAATACTGGTGTCAGACGCCTTCGAATAACACTCACACTAATGGTACTTGTTCGATAATACTTGCTTAAATAGTAACCACCAAATAGTGATCAGTATAGAGAAATAGTATAGTGAATAGTATAGAGAATAGCGTAGGATAGTGTAGAAATAGTGACCCGTAGAATAGTAGAGGATAGAATAGAAAGAGTGATCAATTAGACGCCACGCTAATTCCCATATATACATTTCCTTTTCGATCACGTGGTCTACTTATTAGAAATGGATGATCTGGTGATCTGTGTTCAAACTCAAGTGTGGGCAGCGACACTTTATTCCTATATAACAATTTGGATGATAAGTATTGTTATGTGGCTCACTGGTCTCGTTGTCCGATGGAGTTCACATTCGTTTGCACCCGGTTTCTTAGGCGGCCCTATGAAAAAGGATCTACTTAGACATTCTTCCGGCATATCACCACTGTTTTATGTTTCTTTAACTCGCAATAGATGTAGAATATCAAGAAAATGTAGGGTGTTATTTGTTTCTTTCGTCCATATGCGGATTCAATTGTCGGTTCAGTTTTGTTTATTTTATTTGTGGGATCTTTGTGTGGATACATTAGTAAGGCATTATTATATAGCGAAAGTATTTAGCCATTTTGGGTAAGATATCAAATGATAACTAACAGGAAAACCCATGGGTAGAACAACTTTTCGTTTGCAATAAAACGATTATTGAATGGGAGAAAATTGGTTTGTACAAAGTTAATAGATTTATGACTTTTTAATTGGTAGGTTGAGGTTTACCTTTGATTTTGTGAGGATGTTCTTTAGAAAATGTAAGCCTTTTTCAACCGCTATATGTGAAAGGATTTAATACCTAAACAACACGTGACTATATTTATATTTTTTACATTGTTTTTAAATAGATTGTCTGAATTTCTAAGGTGTGAAGAGCTGATTGTTTTTAAAATAGGCATTAAATTTTTTTTCTATGGCTTTTGCTAATTTGTGAAGGGTGGGATGCCTATACCAGAGATAACCGGTCGCATTGGAATGATGAGTTTGCGTGTTTTTGGTAAGACGTAGAGTCTAGGAATCTTTGGATAATATTCTATTAAGCGTAACAATATTTTGTCTTCATATTTCTTAGTTGTTGGATTGATTGGTTGCATTTGTGTGTCTGTCCACCAGAAGCCGCCACCCACGCTTCGAATCGACTGAATGTCTAGATCTGATAGAAGAACTATATCGGTTCACAAATTCGTACATGTCGAGCGAGGATCCCAATACTGAAGCATTGCAAAGTTCATCCGGAGTACGACAAGGAGGAAATGAGATTCGCAATTTATTTAATCTCTATTCTAGACTATGTTCTGTGCACAGATGTGAAAAAATTGGCACTAATAATTTAAGCCTTTTATACTATATACCAACTGAATCTACTAATCTACTGACAGAGTTCTTGCTTCCTCTCCCGAAACAGATGTACAGAAGATGAGGCGGATAATGCCGATGATATAGGTATTTATAGTTGGATGTTGACGAAAAATCAACATCTACCAAGTTTTCTAAGAAATAGAACTCAAGATAAACCATTCCAAAAAAGGAACTATGACCTGGGATTGGAATGAAAGCAACGATGTCACCTACACTGAATCCATCACAAAAATTCGAGATGTGGAATTAGTAAATACACACTCTCTCTCTCTCCCCTCTCTCTCTCTCTCTCTCTCTCTCTCTCTGCCATGATATGCGAACAATTTTGTGTTAGGTGACTTTTAAGCTCATCATTACACGTGGCTTAAGCATTCCAATATTACTGACATTACAGGTATTCAGACTTTCAATTTTTCCGTTGGATAACCTCTTACGCAATTAGTGGATTTCGCAACCCGTTTCCCTAATAAACCTGATCAACATGCTTCCCTACTTGATTTTTCTCCTTACCTCCTCTTCTCCTCTTTTCGAGCTTCTCTGTTCTCTTGGTAATCCAGGTCACGCTCTATCTGTTGTTATTTAGTTTCAGTTATCTATTAGACAAGAATCTCCTCTTTACAAGACTTTCTTCCGGTACCAGCACGCTGATTGGGATTCACTTTGTGACTTTCTTCAAGACGCCCTTGGATTGATATTCATAACCTTCCTATCGACAATTGTGCCAGTGAGGTTTCTTCCTGGGGTCAAACCCGGCATCGATGTTTTTTTTACCTTCTCGGAAGTACCAGGCGAAATCAAATTTTTTTGCGTGATTCATACCGGCCTGTTCAGCTGCTATAGCTCACAGAAATCACTTTCTCCTGCTATATCAGCATGACAGTTCCTATCTCAACAGACGCCTCTTCGTGGTTGCCCGTAATAAATGTAAACGTGTCCTTGAAGCAGCCAAGTCTTTGTTTACTGATAGAATGGGACACCGTATAGCCTCTAACAACTTTGGCTCTTGTGACTATCAGAGGCTCTGTAATAATGTATTAAATTAGAGTAAGTCTTCTATTCCACCCCCCCCCTATTCGTTCAATATGAGGTGTTAACATTTTCTGCTGATGAAGCAGATTGTTTTGTCCGTAAATTCTCCTCAAACTCTACTCTTGTCTCACCTGGAGCATCCTTGCCAGACTTCCTTCTTAGAACTGAGTCTTTGTTGAATGATATGCATATAACCTCTTCCGTGGTTTCTGTTGTCATCTCTAATTTGGATCCCCACAGAACGTGTGGACCTGATTGTATCCCTGTAATAGTCTTTAACTGTCCTCCTGGATTGGTTCCTGTTCTCTCTAAACTGTTCAATAAATGCCTCGCTGCCTCTTGCTTTTCTGCTTGTTGGAAATCCTCCTCTGTTGTTCTAGTCTTCAACAACTTCGATGAACTGTCTGATCCTCCGAACTATAGGCCTATTAGCCCTTTACCTTTTTTTTTGGCAAACTACTAGAAACTCTAATCAACTCTGAATTGATTAAGCGTCTCAAATCGCAGGGCCTTCTTTGAGACAGGCAATATCACTTTCGCTTCTCAACTACTGATGTAGACGCGAGTTGAAAATCTATGGTATTTCCGGACGAATTTTGGAACTGATTCACTCTTTCTTATCAATTCGTGAAATGAAAGTCGTCCTGAACGGACACTATTCTTGATCTTTTTGTACTAATGCGGGTGTCCCCAGGGCTCTATCCTTGAACTTACTCTGTTCTTAATTTTCATCAATGACCTTCCTGACGACATAGGTTCTCAAATTAATGTCTATGCTGATTACACAACTATTTCCACTTGTCACGATAGTAAATCCGATCAGTTCAATAAAGTCAAATTGGCAGTTTGTTGTTAAATGGACAGAGAATGGCTTGTTAATTTTAACATCTCCAAAACGAAAATTCTCTCTACCAAACGCCTTAAATACCACTTCCTGGTTCCCAATCAGTATGACTCATTGCACCTTCTCGGGCTAACATTCTCGAATAACATGAAGTAGAAAGATTATATTGAATCCATTGCTAGATCTGTTGCTAAGAAAGTTGGTTCACTGTAGTGCTAGACTACTTTTCTCGCTTGGATCTATTTTACATATTTATAAGTCCACCATTTTGCCTTGAATTTTTCTGCCACATATGGCCTGGTGCTCCTGCTGTATATCTAGAGATTCTTGATAAAATCCAAAGAAGAATCTGCAATATTATTGGTCCTGATCTGGTGTCTATAAATACTTTTATAATAGTTATTCGGATGAACTCTTCGTTATGGTACCCAGATTTTATGAATTTAAGCGCAGTACTAGATTGACGGCAAGGTCTCATGAATTCAGTTGAATTGGCTAGATGGAACCGTAAGTTCTATGGTAACAGTTTCTTTACACACTTGTGAACTTCCTTCCGTTTCCATGCTTTCCAGACAACTTTGATCTTCAGAAATTCAAATGCAATGTCAATCGTTATCTACTGTCTTCTTGATTACTCTTCTATTGTTCTCGCTCATTAATAATGATTCCCTTTTCTTTATTCTTTCGCATCCAGTAACCCCTTGTGTTTTAATGTCTTTACTGCCTTGCATGGGGTGAAATGATTAAAAATAACAGAACAACCCCCTCCCCCAAATCGCTTCAAATACCTCGACGTATGGATCCGTAATAAGACATTTGGTATGCGGCATGCGGAAATTGAACAAAGGATGAGATAGCGACAGTTTCATCCAACACCGAAAGTTAATACGAAATCAAAGTATTAGCCTAAAACTAAAATCATATTCTTAAATAATCTCGTCAGAGTGAAACTTTTATATGGGTACCATGCATGGCACCAGATTCATTTAGAAATATCTAAACTGTCAGCCGTATACAACCTCAGAACGATGGTTAAAAATGGTTACGAACGCGTGAGAACCATTTCGAACCTCGTCGACTGGCGCTACATAATCACAAACAAGGAACTGTACCAGATGATGGAAATCACATAACTTGAGGAGCTTCAACAGCCGAAACAACTGATATTATTTTCTCTTGGAGTTACATGTGCTATCCATTTTAGTTGTTGGCGTTGTTGAAAGACCTCAAGTGACGGGATTTGTTATTTGGTGTAGTAATTTTAAACAATATAATTATGTATATAATGTGCGTATATATATATATATACATATATATATATATATATATATATATATATATATATATATATATATATATATATATATATATATATATAGAATTGGACAAAGTCCGACAATTTATTTAAAGACATTTATGATATGTTTAACGTTCTTTTTATAAAAAGAACGTTAAACATATCATAAATGTCTTTATATATATATATATATATATATATATATGCACCTTTCATTAAATACGACAGACAAGGTGCTTTTATTTAGTTTTTTATACAATTTCTCATGCGATCTAATAATTTTTTTCTTTTCGGATGATAAATTATGTAAAAACTGTCCGAATGTTGATTTTATCCGAGCGCTTTCGGCTATACATTTAGCCATTTTCAAGGATTAAATATTTTAACTGCTAAATAAGAAATAGTTTGTTGTATGTATGTTTTATAAAATGTTTTCATTTTTAAAAACACGGTCAAGATATTGTGTCCATGTTCAAAAGTTGCTGCCTAAACACACACACACGCACACACACACACACACACACACACACACACACACACACATATATATATATATATATAGATCTATATAATTTTCTTCTTTTATGTGTCGTGTCCTTTCAGAATATAGATAATCATGACTCTCCATAATATTCGGTCTTCTGTTGCTTTTGACCTTTTTGCCATCCATTTTTGTTCTTGTTCATCTATCCACTCACAACTCGTTAAATAGCTTACTTGTCGTTTCTCCCTGAATCTGTTGCCTTCAGTATGTCCCGTGAGTGTTAAATTCTCCAGACACCCTTTCCTCATTTTGCGTCCCAGAAATTTCTTTGTTTTGCTTTCTTTTGTAGTTCTTGTTCTACCATCGATTTACGCAAACTCTTTAAACAGGTTAATCACCGTCTCCGCTTGCTTCGCTTCCCTCCAGTATGTCTTGTGAATGTTAAATTCTCTAGGTTCTAGCTCTTCATTAAGTAGTTTACTCAATTTTTTGTTATCATTTCATCCCAAGCAGTGCGATAATGCCACTTAGATGCAAGGGGTTACTGGGAGTGAAAAAAAGTGTGAAATCTTTGGGAGAAAGAACCGGAAACGCTCTCGTAAAAAGGAAACAAGGGATAAACTTATAATCCTGTTCAAAAGTCGAGGAAGAAGTGTGAAAATATGTGTGTGTGTGTGTGTGTGTGTGTGTGATGCAGAATATATAGTAGACTTATTATATATATATTACTTACAAAGCAAGGATTTATTTTATATTGCCATTTTTCAGGTTCGCTACTGGAGCCATGCCTTCCACAAAAATGTCAGACATGGGGAGAAATGGCCTTTACTATGCTGAAAAGAAATGGGAGGTTATATATGAAATAATAATACGATACTTACTGAAACGGATTCAGAAAAAAATTGAGTCTGAAAGAGAAAGACAATTTTATTAGTTTTCAAGCATTTTCGAAAGGTATAATGTAATTTCCAACGAGATTTTTAGCTAATTGATTATGACACTTTATTCATAAATGTTTTTTCCCTTACTTTAATGTTTGTTTAGCTTTGTGTAAAACAAAGAAAAGTTAAATTTGTTCGAGTTTTTGTAGCTTTACGTCTAAAACATTTATGATTGTCTAGACACAATTCCTATCTATTTTGTCAAAATTTATCTAATACCGAACACGAGACTCCATTTTCTTGCATATTTATAAGTATAAAGCTTAAAAGAAAAAAAAATGCTAGTAACGAATTTTCCCAGAATTTTACCCAAATTGTTCTAACTTTCTTTCTGAATTGGCATAACAAATAATTCAGTTGAATTTTAAACAAATTCTTCTTAAATTCTTTCAGTATCATACACTCTAGAATCTTTATCATTATATTACTATCATCTAAAGTCTTTTAAGTGTGTATTATTATTATTATTATTATTATTATTATTATTATTATTATTATTATTATATTGAGGTACAAATATACGAAGCTCAATATACACATTATGGCATCAAGTTTGACAATGGTATAACAAACACATCACATCACAGCCAAAATCTGTGTAATATGGTGACAGGTACACTATTTACATTATTTGGACTATTGTCCTCATCTTTGTCGCCATATTTATTACAACATTTCGGCCGTTGTACGCTCTGGACTTCTTCAGGTGGTTGGAATGTCGAACTGAACCCTTTATTTCGCTCCCTAGGGTAGACGTGCCATGTTTTAATGGATGTCACTTATCAATTATCTCCTGTTAATTCCCCTCTCCAAGTTCTCCACTGCCTTAACCGGGTGACAGTACACAAAGAGTGTGAGTTCAATACCCAGTTAAGGCAGTGGAGAACTTTCAGAGGGAAAATTAACAGGAGATAACTGATAACTGACATCCATTAAAAACATGACACGAGGAACTAGAACAGTCTACCCCAATGAGCGAAATAAAGGGCTCAGTTCGACATTCCAACCACCTGAAGAAGGCCGGAGCGTACAACGGCCGAAAAGTTGTAATAAATATGGCGACAAAGATGAGGACAATAGTCCGAATAATGTAAATAGTGTACATAATACCTCATTTCAGAAATATTGACAGATACTGAAGAGCCGAAACATTGTAATAAATATGGCGACAAAGATGAGGACAATAGTCCGAATAATGTAAATAGTGTACATAATACCTCATCTTGGAAATATAGAGATATACTGAAGAGCCGAAACGTTGTAATAAATATGGCGACAAAGATGAGGACAATAGTCCGAATAATGTAAATAGTGTACATAATACCTCATCTTGGAAATATAGAGATATACTGAAGAGCCGAAACGTTGTAATAAATATGGCGACAAAGATGAGGACAATAGTCCGAATAATGTAAATAGTGTACATAATACCTCATCTTGGAAATATAGAGATATACTGAAGAGCCGAAACGTTGTAATAAATATGGCGACAAAGATGAGGACAATAGTCCGAATAATGTAAATAGTGTACATAATACCTCATCTTGGAAATATAGAGATATACTGAAAGGCCGAAACGTTGTAATAAATATGGCGACAAAGATGAGGACAATAGTCCGAATAATGTAAATAGTGTACATAATACCTCATCTCAGAAATATAGACAGATAATGGTGACAGGTTTTGTTAAAAGCAGGCGAGGCCTAGTTAGAAACACCTTCAGATGGTCTCCGATTGAGTGTGTTCCAATGTATCTGGATGTGATTCTCAAGTCGCCTTGGCTGCCCGATCCTTGAAGTTACAAAAATAAAAACGTTTCGATACCTAGTCATGATGCTCGTCCACTCCTTCCACTCAGGAACAGAGATGCGCAGCGCCTAAGAGATATGCACAACGAGTTAAAGAGAGTTAGCTGCCAACCAAATCTTTGATACTGAACGGGATATTTACTGTAGCCCATTTTAATTCGCCAAGGCAAAACATATACAAATTAACACCTCGAAACAATTTAAACCAGAAGCCATACCGGGCGTATCATCGGGACATTTATTGTTATTATATTTCAGATCCTCTCTGCACCATATTTTTCAGCTGGATGATGATAGTCATATATCAATACTTACCTTAGAGTTTAACAGCTAAGACCGCAACTGGACTTAATTTAAATTTGTCTTTTCTGTTCCTTTTTCACACTTGACGGAATTTAATTTCCGTCATATCGGGTAAAGGTTAAAAAATAAATTTCTTTTCGTTACGGAATAACAAGCGTGACAAATTGTAGGAGGTACAAACGTTATCAAAAAACGAAGGACTAAAGGCCGTAATCCAGGTAAATCTCCTTACATAAAAGCTATTCAACCAACACAACCCCCCTCAACTCACATTCTCATACTCTTCTGCCTCCTACTCATTCCTTTCTTTTTCTTTCTCTATATTTCTCCCAATTCGTAGCCGCACACTCTCTCCTTTTTTGACCTTCATTTATCTTTATTCCCTTTGCTTTTCTCTTTCTGTTTTTCTTTTCTTTCACCTCCTCTTTCTTTCATTCGGTGCCGCTCTACTCTTTTTCTTGCTTCATGCTGTGACCTTCCACGAACTATTTTTTTTTTTACTTCTGGTGCGTCGGTGTGAGGTAACGCTTGCGAGCCATTAACATTGAGGTGCGAGTTCGATCCCCTCCGGCTACCCTATACTTTTAACTGTTTATTAAAACTAAACTTAATAAATAGTAACTATTTTTTTCATATATCTCATTTATTTAATTTTTCTAATTATTTAACCTTCCTGCCCGAAAAAACAAACAAACAAAAAAAAAAACGATGTGTCAAAAGGGCGGTTGTTCCCTTGACACCGCTATTGATGTATACACTTTTGATTCCCTCAGCAATGTTTGTTTTTAAAAAGTGATGATTAGAATTTTAATAAAAGCCAAGCATATGAAAATGGATTTATACATTTTCTTTATTCTTCAGAATTGATGACAAAAATATTAAACACTATTAGATTGAATAAAAACTTGTTTTCAAAGTTATTTATAAAATGACTAATAATAAATAAATATTTCATTGAAGTTGTTTTACATATTTTGATAATTTTGTAATTTTTTATTAATTTTTAAATAAAACATTTCTTTTCAAATTTATTTCTTTATAAAATGGTAAATAAATCTTTATAAAAGGTAAATAATAAATATCGTATTGTACTTGGTTCATTCTTTTTTAAACGTTTCTCCCCAAGCAAGGCAATAAAGCCGCTAAGACGCAAGGGGTTGCTGAATGTGAAAGAATATAAGAAAAAATCTAGTACGGAGGGAAAACAATAAAAGAACAAGAATGAAGAAAACAGAAGATAACGAATGACATAGCATTTAATTTTTTAAACAACAACGTTGACTGGGAAGCAAAAAGAGAGTTACACGAGCGAAAAGTGCGATAGATGAAAATGTTAGCATAAAACGTACGGTTGCATCTAGCCATTTCAACTGTCAAATGATAAGACCTTGCTGCCAATTTGAGTACAGGGAAGCTACGTTACGGGAAAGTGACTGAAGCTGACTCAGGACCACTAACATTGCAGATACTTTTTTGGATTTTATCAAGAATCTCCAAAGCAGGAGCACCAGACCAGATGTCGTAGCAATATTCAAATATATTGTTATAATCTTGTAAATAAACCCTGTCGAGGAAGTCAAAAGTGTATACAGTAATAGCAGTGTCAAGGGAATAACCGTCCTTTTGACAAACCGTTTTTCCCGCACGAAGGTTAATTATTACCAAAATTTTTAATCACTTTGTGGCGGACTTCACCACATTAATTTAACTTTAGATCAGGAAACAAAAGTGACGTGAAAAAGGATAAGCAAAAGACATCATTACACATAAAATATGTATTTAACAGGATGTACAAGGATGTGAAAGAAGGCATGCATTGAATAGGAAAAAAGGTTGAATAAAACAAGAGTTGTCTCTCTTTAACTATTATTCTGTATTCCAAAGTTCACGGAAAGAAAGTTTGTGATAGTTTCTTGTAATAAATGTTCTCAACAGTTTTGCTGTGTAAGAAAAGATTATGTGAGTGTAAGGAATGTTCAGCATGAGTGGTGGTGTGAGTGAGAAGATTGGCGCATGGTTTCAACTGTCGTGGATTCGTTTGGCAGCTGAAATCTCACTAATTATTTAAGAATATTTCTTGCTTATATAGGTGACCATAGGCTCCGAATCTCTGCGCGGGAAGAGTTATTCTTCACGTGCAGACAATCTGATTGGTTGGCATTGACTAATCAGCGATCGAGTTTTGTGGACTCAAAGCTTCTGGGATCCGTTTCTCTTGTAGGGGACCGGCGGGTTAATGTGAGGATAAAATCTCTGGACTAAGACTTCCTGCTGGCCAGTCCCGCTACATGAGAAAATTGGACTATGATGGAGTCCAAAGAAAGCAAAATAAAACGAACAAGACAGATATATATGTACAAAACAATTATATATTAATGACAAACAGATTGATACACGAATTTACAAATACATCATTTAAAACATGAATAAAGCGTTAGTGTCTGTATGGAAAGTTGTTTGTGTGTGTGTTGAATGTCCGTACGGTTGTGAATTTCGTTTTAGCGTGTTCCCAGAATATGGGAAACGCTGGTTGTGTATTAGAGTTCACATATTGGATATGTTAGAGAAAGTTTTTCAGTACCTCGCACCACGTGCGAAGTTGCCGGCCCCAGGAGAGGCAGTTTTGGCCGCACGTGTGCGAAGCCGTGGAAAGAGAAAGAGGCGAAAGGTCAGCCCGTATTTATACTCCCGGGAGAGAGAGACCCCTGTTGAAAGGGTTACGAAACGAAGAGGAGATAACCCGATACTCTCAAAAGTGCACAAAATTGATTACATGAAAATAGAGCGATTACAAAATTGTCGCATTGCTGCGATTTGTAAATTGTCTATAATAACGTAGTGGTGATTTATTAACCAATGAATGCTTGTCGTTGTATGTGATTTGTATTTGTGTATGTACGCATGTGTGTGCTATGTAGATCGGCACAACTTATTTCTACCTATTCACTCTAAACCAAGTTTTCCTATTATTTTCCTCTGTTTTCTCCTACAACGTTACTTCTCTTTTCTTTATCCTGACTTGCTAAAAACTTCAGAGCCCTTTGTATCTTTTTCTACGTCATTTTTTATTATCACATTGTTGAACTTTTTGACGTTATCTTGGTTTTCTTTTCCTCCCTTTTCATCCATTATTCTTCTTCATTTTCGTATTTCATCTCGCCAAGTGCATTTCCCCTCCTCGGTTACTCCCATCTTCATAATTTCTTCTTTTTTTTTCATCTCTCTATTTTTTTTTTTTACACTTTCCTTACAGCATTTTTTTTTCTACCGTCTCAAATTTTCCAGAATATTCCTTTCTTTCTTTTTCGTCTGTCTTTTTTTTTAAATTTCTTCCCCGACCACCGATTTATGTATTACTTTTCACTATTATGACCGTTAACCTTTTTATTTTCATCTTATTTTTTTTTTTGGAATATTGGGCAATTACCATATTTGTTTTCTTTTTGCTCTAATTTTTTAACCGTCATACTTTTTTTTACTACAGTGTAACCCGGATATAAGAGAGTTGTCGGAACATGAGAAGAAGTCTCTTATAGCCGGGTTTCTCTTATATCCGGGTTTTGTCTATTATATATACATTAACACAGGCTCTGATTTGGGACCAGATAAAATCTCTCTTATAGCCGGGTTTCTCTTATATTCGGGTCTCTTATATCCGGGTTACACTGTACTAAACTTTCTCTTCGTTTTTTTGTTTTGCATCATCTTACTTTCTACCTTCTTCGATACAAAATTCGAACTCGTCTAATCCTGCAAATATTTCAAACATTCAGTAAAAACACCATTTTTTTAAATGACGAAAAAAAAAAAAAATCTAGCTCGCTTACACACTTTTATCCGACAACCTTGGTTAGTTTAAAACTTATCGGCTGCAACATAAGCATTTCAGCAATTTAAGTAATCGCTGTATGAAAAGAGATTTAAAAGTTTATATCGTAGCTTATGTGGTAGCAACGTTTAACTAGACATTAATGTCTTAATTCACTTGGATAAAACCGTTTGCTTGATATTTTCGGAAGCATTCGCTTTTGATCGAGTTTTCTAAAAAAAGATCTGACAGAAAATGCATACTAAAGTCAATATCCTGAACAGGTAAGTTTGTAATTTTTAAACTGTTGATAGGGATGATTCTAGATACTCACTATTTTCTACGTCCACAGCAATATCATTAACTTAGTGAGTTAGTGGTTGGTGTTTGAATCCTGATAAAAAATCAAATGCTTATATTTAACACAGTATATATATATATATATATATATATATATATATATATATATATATATATATATATATATATATATATATTATGTAGCGATTACTACTATGTTTGACACGCCTACATTTTTCTCAACTGTGATTGGTTAAATAATAAATACTAACTATCACAGGACAATTTACTGATCGCATTCACCACACTGAATTTTTCCTACTGTTAATTCACAAACATGCTTTTGTTATAAAATTATAAAATCACCGATTGGGTAATTTTTCATCCAATCAGATATTTTTTGTGTGCTCTCGAAATTTCTCGCGCCATTGTCCTGGGAGCCTACCTATAGTTATATAAACCGGAATTCGTTCCAAAAATAACCAGTAGAAGCAGAACACAGTAGAAGCAGAACTCAGTAGAACTCAGCAACTCACACGCGTCTACACAGACTATTCATTCTACTCACTGCACACACGCAGACAGAACTTAAATATCATTCACCATCAGTTCTATGTAACAAACCAAGTTGCAACAGCTCTGTTAGTTATAGATAATCCACAACTAATTTATTACATGTTCTTCTGAAAACATCATTCTATCTAATGCAGAAATTTGAACATCCATTCAGAAAACTTGTTCATTTACATTTAATCTTTCAGCTAACAGATAAAGGGAAACTACTTCTCCTTTCTTATTGTTTCACACCATTACAAAAAATGTTTTGTATTTGTTGATTTTAATATATATTTTATCGTTGAACCAAAACTCGGTTTTCCATTGTTTTTCCTTGATACAAAAATGTATAATTGTTAAATGCTATTCAACACGCAGCCACATCAGCATTTTCAACACAACCAGCATTTATATATATATATATATATATATATATATATATATATATATATATATATCTAAGGTATGCTATATTTATGGGATAAAGTGCTCAATATCAGAGATAGAGAGTATGTAAATATAAAAGTGAACATTGAAGTCAACATTAGGGGTGACAGACTGTTTCATGCTAAAAGCAATCATCATGTGGCCTGATGATTGCGTTTAGCATGAAGCAGTCACCCCTAAGTGTTGACTTCAATGTTCACTTTTATATATATATATGAAAATATACTAAAAAAATTAGTAAATACTAATATAAATCCAACAGATCCTAGCAAAAAAAAAAAATTAAGTTAATCATATATTACACTAAATCTAGTATATCCAACTCAATTATTCGCAATGATTCTTGTCCCCCGGTTAGCGATTTGCAAAAAAACAACATAGTTTACAAATTCAAGTGCCCTTTGGGAGATTGTATCTCCAACGACTTAAATAATATTTATGTTGGTCACACCACAAACTCGCTTTCACGACGCTTGACACTACATTTGAATGATAACTCTAACATTTTTAGGCATTTAAAACAACATGCCTGGCCGCATACACAATTCCGGAAAATCCTTGTTGAAAACACAACTATACTTAAACATGTAAAAAATTAACAAAAACTAAAAATTCTTGAAGCTATATATATAAAACAGTTGAAACCTAACCTGAACAAAATAAACTATGAAATCTCAACAAATATTCTTAAATGCCTATAATTGGTAACAGAAGCCATTGGTTTATACGAACGGCTCCCCATACTTAATACTTCTTGTCATGTGTGACGTCATGAGCTGCGGTGCGATTTTCGCTTCCAGCGTCTTGTATGCACGAGTTTGTCGTTGCTTGGAAATCTTGCATGTAAACAAAAACAGACTATCATCATTGATTTGTCCGTGTTTTGCTTAATATAATTTAATGTAATTGTCATCTTTGATAATGGCTTATGTAAGCCGAAAGCTTAGATAGGATTAAAAATATGTATCAATATTGTGATTTTCTTTCTTCATTTAATGATAATGTTATTAAGCTTATCAGATGATATGAAAAGAATTTACATAAAATAAGTAGACAACACTTGTTTATATTATTTAATGAAACATGCAATGAACTTCGGACAATTTCTGACAGAATTTTCTACTTGTCTGAGAAGATTATTCGTAATCTGGAAAAGTCGATCAGTAAAATTACAGAAAATGTAGAATGTTTATAACATCCATACAATATCAAAGCAATTTTTTTTTCGATTCTGATGATCATCTTATGTTAGACTTCCTACAACAATGTCTTATTCCGTTTAATGTGCGACTTTCACACTGATTTTATAAATACCTGGACCAAATAAATTTATTTTATGCCTGTTTCGTCTTACACAATTTTTGAATAGATTTTCATTAGCCCTTCAGATTCCAAACCTTGTCTTCTAATCCTAAACAATCCCGGCATTAAACGACCTACTTAGGTGTTGCTATGCTAAGAAAGTAGACAAAACAAGCCAGGTTAGGACGACCTAACTTTTTGTGTAAATTGTTACTGAATATCTACCATAGTGGTATATTATCATCATTATCATCATCATCATCATCATCATCATCATCATCATCATCATCATTTCAACGACCGGGTGTGGTTGTAGATTGGTGGTGCAGCTAGATAGCTAACCAGTTTCCTCCACATATCTGTCGTCCCGAGTAAGACGATAAACTACGTCCAACAGCAAGGCCTCTGATCAAAAGGTTTTGAGGAGCGTGGAACCACCTCCTAATTGCTGATGTTCCCAGGTCCACCCTAACCCGGGGTGGTAGCACCTGTTAAGGTTCCAGCTATGGGCGAATAGTTAACATCTAAACTTGTGTAAAAATAGGTTTTAATACCAGAAATACTTTGTAATAAAAAAAAATATTACCAGCAATAATTTTTGAAGGAAAAATTGTTATCAGCAATACTTTTAAAAAAATACCAGTAATACAAACAGTTATACATTCTTTGAAAAAAATATGACCAGCTGTAGATTTCTTCAAGGAAAAATATTCCCAGAAATAGATTTTTGAAGAAAAACACATTACCAACTGTTATGGTCCAGGTTCCTTGTACCGCGGTGATGGTCCAAGGAAGAACCAATGAAGAATAACTCGAACAGAGGTATGGAATAACACAGATATATTACAAATAGAATATGTACAAAAGATGTAGAAAGTTTTAGTAATAACAATCAGGTTAGGTTAGAGAGAACTATGTTGTCTCAAAGTATCACTATTCCAATGTCTTACAGTAATCGTCTGACGCGACTCTGTCTCTGACTGACTCACACTGACTCTGTGTCTGCTGCTCCCTCTTGAGGCGCAGTATTTATGAGGTACGGAACAGTCTATTAATATTATGGGTAAGTTCCCATAACACCCCCCTTCCAAAGCTTTTTTTATCTTTTTTTCCAAAGGTTCTGTAAATTTTCTTTTTCGAGACGATTTTCTTGGTTCTGGCATTGTTTGCAGTCTTTTTTATATCAAACGTATCGAAAATCGTGTCCATTACCTCTTCTTGAGGTGGACCGTTAGCGTCCTGTAACAGTCTTTTCCTTATTTGGTGTCTTCTGTGTGAGAATTTTTGTCCCTGAACTATGTAAACCATCTTGCCAATTCTTTTCTCAATTGTGCCTTGCCCCCAGTAAGATGTCTTATTTTTATAGGCTTTTAAAAAAAAACTTTTCAAATTTTCTTTTTGGTGCATAGGACTGTGTTACTTGTTTTGTTTTACTTGGTAGCAATTTATCAAATGCAGATCTGATCTTTCTAGTAAACATCACTTCTGCGGGTGATAGTGTTGATGATGTAGCATTATTTGGCGTTATTCGATATACCTGAAGAAATTGCTGTAATGCTTTCTCCGTAGGTACATCGTAGGCTTTTCGTAGCGCTCTTTTGAGTGTATCAACGAATCTCTCCGCCTGCCCATTTGATCTTGGGTGATAAGGTGGGGATTTTATATGTTTTACTTGATAAATTTCGCAAAACTCTTGGAAATCTGTTGACGTGAATTGCGTTCCATTATCTGTGACTAGGCAATCCACTACACCAAACCGTGCGAATAGCTCGTAGAGGCAATTTATGGTCGTTTCTGAAGTAGGATTTTTTCAACGAAATACCTACGGCCATTTACTATAGCTATCAACAATGATTAAATAGTAAAAACCGTCAATTGGTCCTGCATAATCTGCGTGTATTCTTGACCACGGACGATCAGTCTCTGGCCATGGCTTATGTATGATTGGCGGTGCTTTGGCTGCCAAATTACAACCCTTGCACATTTCCACCATCTGAGTAATATCCTGGTCCATATTCTTCCAATATACATAGCTTCGCATTAGCGACTTCATTCTATTTTTACCAGGATGTCCCCCGTGGAAATCCTTTAAGATCCGCTTTTGTAATGTTTTGGGAATTACAACCCTTTCGTTATAAAGTAACACATTGTCGCATAGAGAAAAACTGTCCGAAATTTGCTCATTTTTTTCTGCTATTTTTGCTTTTGTTTCATTAATAAATTCGTCGTTTTTGGCTTCATTTTTTTATGTCTTGCAGTGTGACTGGGAGGTTTCTAACTGTACAACATAGTACTGTCCTGATATCTTCTTCGTTTCTTAAGGCTACGATTACTGTATCTTCCAATGGTTCTGTCTTTGTTGGTATAAGTCTCGACAGACCATCCGAATGCCCGATCTTTTTCGTTGGTAAATATTCCAATCTGAAATTATAGTTCAGAAGAATTGTTCCCCATCTAAGTAACCTATTTGCAGTGTAAACCGGTAGACCTTTTTTCGAACCAAAAATTATTAGTAACGGTTTGTGATCCGTCTGAAGAGTAATATGTCTACCATAGATGTACCTATGAAACCTCGTGACTGCGAAGATAATTCCTAGAGTTTCTTTCTCTATTTGTGAATAATTTTTCTCCGCTGGTAGTAGATTTCGAGAAGCATGTGCGATGGGTTTTATTGTCCCATCTGGCATTTTATGTAATATAAACGCTCCGACTCCGTAGGCGCTAGCGTCATTTGCTACAATAATTTCTTGTGTGGGATCGTAGTGTGCCAAAAATAAATCTGAAGTTAATATTTTGATTATTTCGTCAAATGCTTTTTGGCATTGATCTGTCCACTACCAAACTTTTTCTTTCTTTAGCAGCTCGTTCAGTGGTGCGCGAAGTTTATGCATGTGACGTATGAATTCCTGGTAGTAACTTACTAATCCTAGAAAACTTGGTAGTTCTGTTATGTTTTTAGCAACAGGCATTTTTTTAATTGCTGTTGACCTTTCAGGGTCTGGTCGTCTACCTTCTTGATCTATTATATGGCCAAGGAATTTGATTTCCTTCATGAAAAAATCGCACTTATTTTCTTTTACTTTGAATTCATAGCTCTGTATTCTTTTAAATACTTCCTGTACATGTTCCTTTCGCTATTAATCAATACGTTATCCAAGTGTACTCTAGTCCGGCAAGCATCGTATCCATTGTCTGTTGGAATATAGCCGGCGCGACCTTAATTCCAAAAGGTAATCTTTGGTATCTGTATAATCCTTTGTATGTGTTTATGCATAGTAGTTTTGAACTTTCTTAATCGACTGGAATTTGCAGGTACGCTTCACTTAAATCAATTTTTTAAAAAAAATTTCCGCCATTTAATTTAGTGAATACCTCTTCTGGACTGGGTAGAGGATAGTGGTAGTCCTTTATTGCTGCGTTCAAACCTGTAGAAAAATCAGCGCAAACTCGAATTTCGCTTGATTTCTTTTTTATGTAGACCGTCGGAGCGGCCCATTTACTGTATTCTACTTTTGTCAATATGCCAGTGTTTTCGAGTCTGGTTAATTCTTGATCATTTTTTTCAATTGACGCAAACGGTACGCTCTTTTTTTTCTTGAAAATAGGCTGAACGTTTTCCTTAATTTCGATATTAGCTGCCATTTTCTTACATTTTCCTAGGCCTGCTGAAAATACTTCGGGGAAACTCGTTTTTAATTTCTCTTTTAATTTGTCTGCCTCGGTTGGTAAGCTTTTTACATTTTGGCAGTACGTACTTATAGGTAGATCCCACAGTTCGAATTTTTGCATCCAGTCCGTTCCGAATAGGTTTTCATACCGAAAACCTATTCTTAAGACGTACATTTTTAGTTTTTTCGTCATTCCATTAAATGTTACGTTTGTAATTACTTCACCCTCGAATTTTATCTTTCTCCCCGTAACTGATCTAGCAATTTTATCCGTTTTAACATGGCAGGTTTGTTCAGTTTTCTCCATGTATGTAGGTTTATAATAGTTAAGTCTGAGCCAGAATCCAGCTGTAGCCTAACTTTTCTGTTTTGCATTTTAACTTGTACGTATTTTCTTATGTTAGTCTCATCTGCTTGGTCAGTCCTCGTAATTCTTATTCTACTTTTGTTTTCTCTTCTATACCAGCAATGAGAACTTTTGTGGCCTATTTTTTTTACATAATAGACAGGTTTTAAAACGATAAGTACAGTCTTTAAACCAATGCCAAGTCCCACAGCGATAGCATGGACTGGGTGGTAATTCCTTTTGATTTTTAGAGTTAGAAAATTTTGTCTATATTTCTGAGATGAGGTATTATGTACAGTATTTACATTATTCGGACTATTGTCCTCATCTTTGTCGCCATATTTGTCACAACGTTTCGGCCGTTGTACGCTCCGGCCTTCTTCAGGTGGTTGGAATTTCGAACCGAACCCTTTATTTCGATCACTGGGGTAGACTGTTCTAGTTCCACGAGCCATATTTGATGGATGTCAGTTATCAGTTATCTCCTGGTAATTTTCCCTCTGAAAGTTCTCCACTGCCTGAACCGGGTATTGAACTCACACTCTTTGGGTCTGTTACTGGATCTAACCAACGCCTTTATCCACCGTACCATGTGTCCTTGAGGAAAATTTTGTTTTACCTGTTCTTGAGGAGGTAAAATCGGTTTGGTTTGTTTGTGAGGATGGTAAGTTGGTTTGTCTTCGTACTTTATGTATGTGTGCTATGCCAGCTTCTTCTATGTCTTTTGAGGCTTTCTTCACACTGATGCATCTCTGGAAGTCTTCGGCTAGCTTTTGAAGTGTCAAATCAGTTTCACTCTCCAATTTAGTAAGGATTCTGCGTCTCATTTACGCGTCTTTGGTTGAGACCAGGCCTTGGACGTAAATTAAGCATTTGAAATTGTCCGCGCTGAGTTCTGATAATTTGAAGTCGTCACAATATTTGTTGACAATGGACGCGAAAGTTATGTAATCTTTGTTGTCCTTTTTTGTAAGGTTCATGCATTTCCATCTTTTGTGGAATAGTGAAGTATTATGGCTGAAAAGTTCCGTTAGCAGTTTAATGGCTTCTTTGAACGTTAGCTCACTTGTTTTTCTTGGAAGGATATAATCTACTAATTTGGTATATTCGCATGTGCCTAATTTTCTTAGCAATAGACGTACTTTTCGTGCGTCTGACCAATCTTTGCAGTCAAATTCATATAGATCTTCGTACCTTCGGAAGTAGTTTGCAAAAGTTTTATCTTCGTTGGGTGCGTACTTGAAATCTTCGATAGTACTCCAAATAGCGTCTGGTGAGAGAACTGTTTCGTTCTCGGATTTTTGCTCCTTATTTGATATTACACGTAGCAATAATTCTTGCAATTCCAGATGTTTCTGTTCGTACTTTTGCTGCTGTTCAAATTTGATTTTGATAAGCTCCATAATGGTTGACTTAAAATCTTCCACGTTGACGTATTTTTGTGTAACCTGATATTCTGTAACCTGCGTACGCAAAAATAAATTTCCTTTGTTGCCAGTGAAATTTGATATCCAAAAAGAAAATTATTTTCTTTTTTTTATGTGTGTTCGCGCAGAACTAGTTTTTTTTTAGAATCTCGCGTAGAACTTGGTTTTTTAGAGTTTACTCGTCGCTACTGTTATGTGTGACAGATAGCAAAAAAAGCATGTTCTCCGCGAATAGAGTTCGTTTGTCCTTTAAGGGTCACCTCGTCGCCACTGTTATGTGCGACGTATAGCAAAAAAGTATGTTCTCCGCGAATAGAGTTCGTATTTCCTTGGAGGTTTCCTCGTCGCCACTGTTCTGGTCCAGGTTCCTTGTACCACGGTGATGGTCCAAGGTAGAACCAATGAAGAATAACTCGAACAGAGGTATGGAATAACACAGATATATTACAAACAGAATATGTACAAAAGAAGTAGAAGTGTTAGTAATAACAATCAGGTTAGGTTAGAGAGAACTATGTTGTCTCGAAGTATCACTATTCCAATGTCTTACAGTAATCGTCTGACGCGACTCTGTCTCTGACTGACTCACACTGACTCTGTGTCTGCTGCTCCCTCTTGAGGCGCAGTATTTATGAGGTACGGAACAGTCTATTAATATTATGGGTAAGTTCCCATAACACCAACAATAAAAATTTTGTCGGCATTAAATAACCCATTGAGGTTGATATGCCGTAAAACAACAAACCAAATCAAACCAATAGATAGATAGATAGATAGATAGATAGATAGATAGATAAAAAATATTAGCAGCAATAAATATCTTGTCGGCATTAAATAACCCATTGAGGTTGATAAGCCGTAAACCAAACCAAACCAATATATACTGAGATAGATAGATAGATAGATAGATAGATAGATAGATAGATAAAAAATATTAGGAGCAATAAAAATTTTGTCGGCATTAAATAATCCATTGAGTTTGATATGCCGTAAAACAAAACAAACCAAACCACATATCTGTGTTGAAAACCAGAGAGATATTCATTCATGCATCGTGTGTCTTGGACAAGTAAACCTGGCAGAGACCAACTTTCTCTAGGTCAAAACACATTCGATATCCTCCAGGGTGAAAGCTCGCATTGGTCACGGACATGTGGCTGTCAATTACATCAAGAGAACACCTCGCTCTGGTTGTTGATTCCTGTCTAGAAAACCCTCTGCCGCATGATGTCATGTCAACACCGAATTGGTTGCATCCATAGCCATGGATCCTAGTCTATTCCATCGTGTTCCATGGCCGTTGACCCTACAAGAAGGCTCATCTGGCCATTGACAGATTTTGAATCCTGCTGCGTCTCAACTACCCTCATCACAAGGATGGCCCAGTAGGGGAATCGGTTTAGTCTCCGATGATCCGACTATGTGGCAGATAGTACTGGGATACATGGTAGCACTCGTAGAGTGACATGACATGATCATAATGGAGACATCTATACCATCTTAAAATGGTTTTCAACAAAACTACATAGAACGAAAGCAAATATGCAACTGTTTGAAATTTTATGAAATATTTATTTTTATAAAATAAGAAATAAAAGTCTGGCTGTAGAAAACTAATGCCTTTTGTTAACAAGTTATTCAGGTCGAGAATTCTTCTCGGATTCTCCTGATTCGTTTGTTCCAACCATTTCTGTTAGACATCGCTGTCGGCAGGTCTCCCAGATGGCATCCACAGCCAACTACAAGTTGGTCAATGTAGATGCAATGAGGTCTTCCAACCGGTCTTTTGCCGCGCAATCGGTTTCATAGGAGGGCGTCACTCACAAGTTCTGACTTACTTCTCCAGGAGTGAACAGCTAGCCGAAGTCTCTCTCTTAGCGAAACTGAAATAGGAGGGTGTTCATACTGGCGTTTCTTTGTTGGGTGTTTCTTCCAATTGATGACCAATGTAAATCTTAACATCCTTGTGTATGTTCCGTCAAGTGGTGTTTCGTCAGTGTCTATGTTGTTGAGCCGTAGAACAAGAAAGATTCTACCTTGGACGTCAAGAAGTCCTTAAGATTGTCAGAGAAGGAGAACTTCCAGATGTTGCTCAGACCATCAAGGACACCCCACGCCTTGCCTTTGTGAATTGTGATGTCTCTCTCCGTTGACTGGACGTTGCTGCCGAGGTAAACAAATTCCTGGACGCATTTGATGTTGTTGCCATTTTTCACCTTAATTTCTCCTTCTTGGCTGTAGCTGATAAATTCTGTTTTGCCAGCATTGATATATTGATCAATCTCGTTTGTCGCTTCTTCGATGAAATGGAGGTTTGGTAGCCTGATCAATCGTGCCTGGCAACAAGGCAAGGTCGTCTGCGCAATATACATCTGTTATTGTTTTTGCTGGGTGACGTGAACTTCTTGCATTTTCAAGGGTGAATCCCAGATCTGTGTTTAGATCAGCAGATGTTCGCAGGGCGTAATCTAGACATAGAATGAAAAGAAAAGGGACAAGCGTATCTCCCCGCAAGACTTCCGCGACAACGTTGAAAAATTGCGTATCTTCATCGGGAGATCGGACCATTGAGCGAGGGTTCTTATACAGAATCATAATGGCTTATACTGACTCTTGCGGGATCCAGTATGCTAACATGATTTCTTTGAGTTTGCCACGATGGATGGAGTCGAAGGCTTTGGAGAAATCAACAAATACACAGTTTTGAGGTTCTTGGTTTTTACACACTCAATTAGACGGCGGATGGTTAGAATTTGGCCAACAGTTGATCTGTTTGTCTGAAACCGTTTTGGTTTTTGCGGACGATTTTGTCCAGCTCAGGGCGGGTGCGATTCAATAAGAGCAAGTTGTAGATTTTGGAGGTTTTTATGGTGAGTGTTATCCCTCGTTTGTTGTTTGACTATGGTCTCCTTTCTTTGAAAAGGGGAGTATAGAATCTTCTGTTCAGCGCTCAATGAGGTCTGATTGATAAGCTTGATTTCAAAATGTTAGTAACTCATTGTGAAAGTCATCTGTCAGTCAGACCTCGACAGAGGTGGTTATCAAGTCCACAAGCCTTTCCACGCTTTATTTGCTTCTTCGCAGCTGTCAGTTTATCCATGTTGGAAATTCTTTTCTTGATGTCGAGTTCTTGCTCGATTATTCTTTGCGTGGGTTTTTCTGTAATTGTGGGACGCTTGCCAAACAGGTCTTCAAAGTGCTTTTTCCATTTGCTAATCCTCTCATTTTGATCAACAGCCTTTAGCTTGGCTTTGCTACAACTTTTTTCGGACACTGATTTCATTGACTGTTTTCCATGCAGTCGCTGCTTGCTTGTTTACAGATGCATTCGCGATAATTATCGATTTTGCCTTGTATGATTGCTGTTAGTTCCAAGTTATGTGTTTCTTAGAGAGCAACATAAGCAGTTCGATGGCGACATCTGTTTTCTCTCGTTAGGTTTGCATTTTTGTTCTGTGCAGCTTTTGTTCAAATCTGTTCGTTTCTTGATTACCTCTTCAATTTACTATAGGGTTCGGTGTCGGGATTTTGGTTTCACTGGGATTATTTCATCTGCTGACTGTGCACAGGCTTGTTCAAAGATTTTACATACATAATTTGCAGTGTTATCGTTCTGAAGAGCGTTGAAACATTTTGTAAGAGAAACCTTGAACTGGTTGGCGATGTCACTGTTGTGCAGTGCAGACCAGTCATATTGTTTTTGTTTGTTTTTTTCTTTTTTGCTGTTTTGGGTTTGTTGACTCTAAGACTAAGCTGAATAGTGGCAGTGACATTTCTAGAACAATGAAAAAATGTCCAAATATTTACATTTCTAGAACAATGAAAAAATGTCCAAATATTTACATTTCTGGAACAATGAAAAAATGTCCAAATGTTTACATTTCTAGAACAATGAAAAATTGTCCATATATTTATAGGACAAAGAAAAATGCTACTAACTGACCATCTGGTGGACAGGAATGCTTCACCGTTAGGGTATGTACTCTATTCAAAATCGAAAGAAAAGATAAAAGGTTTTATATTAGAAAACATAGATTTTTGAAGACGCCTATTGGCTGCTGCTACAAGGTATTTCAACTACAATCGACTGTATGTGCATAAACTATGCATATTACGCATGTGCTGTTGTAACATAAACAACAAGAGCGAAGGATAATATGAAAAAGGTCACGAATCCTGTATCTAATAATATAGAGAACCCAGTTATCTATTCTTTGAAACACACACACACATTATATATATATATATATATATATATATATATATATATATATATATATATATATATATAGTGAGAGAGAGAGAGAGAGAGAGAGAGAGATAGAGATAGATAGATAGATAGATATTAAAGAAAATCTCAACGCATTTGTGGAACCATTGGACTTGCCAAAAGGCCTAAATACCCTTAAACAAGATAACATTTCGAACAAGGACAGCAACAAGAAAAGTCTTAAAAGCCGACACCTACCTACTCAGTAAAGTACTCTACACCGAGAACGTTAATTCCTGTGAAAGGATGGCCCTAGTCGTAACCTGAGTTTCACACTCACGCGATCTTCAGACGACATGGACGCATATATATATATATATATATATATATATATATATATATATATATATATATATATATATATAATATAGAAAAAACAACTGAAAAGTTGCAAATTAAAAAAATTGAATGTTTTTTGTGAAAGTATTTATTTATATATTTATATATATATATATATATTTGATATTTCAGATCGGCCCCGATCTTTCTTCAGAAACGTCTGTTTTCAGAAGTTTGTTTAAGTAGCGTCCGTTTGTTTACATTAAGTACGCTATATATATATATATATATATATATATATATATATATATATATATATATATATATATATATATATATATAGTTTACGAAAAACTAGGTAATCCGTATGGGTAGACCCAAGGAGGATAAAATCCAGAGAGCTCAATGTAAATCAGAGCTAATAATTAAAATAAAAACAGACACTTTAAGGAGTGTGGACTGGGAGATAGGCAACTTTATCTACTGTAGTACTCGTAGTCTTCGAAAAAGAGACTGTGATACTCATTAGTGCTCGAAGTCAAATTAAAGGTAGTCTCCAAAGAAAGTGAACGAGATAATCAGCTACCTCGAAAAAGAGTTCGTGTTTTGTGTACGATCTGCCGAAGAAAAATTACCAAAAAGTAGTTAGCAAAAATTTACTTTAAGGACCATAATCTATGCTAATGTTCTTCCCTCCCAATGGCGTGATCAATCAGAAAGATCTCCCGGTGAACAAAATCCGTTGTTTTTCGCTTATGAGAGGGATTTAGGTTTTCTGAGCTCGGTGGACGAACACACGTTTTTGCTCGTGAGAAGTGAAGGTTGGATGTGTGACCCCATTTTAACGTTTCTATGTTGCCTATTGGACTGTTACGACGGACTATCGTTTGAACTGTGATTTGGCTACTAGCATTGCAGTCGAGAGACAGAAGAAATCTATTGCAGACGTTTATTGCTACTATAAGTTGACAGTCATTTTTTTCTTTTCTTTACAACTACAAGATACTGTATTTTCTACTCTAAACCGCAGGCCTTTGAATGAAAATTTGTAAAACAGAACCGTATTAATAAGTCTTCTTGCGATTGGTTGTATGAAGTCATGTAATTGCCAAACATGGACCCTATCATTCATTTGAATAATTCTATGTCAGAATTTTTGAGATGGGGAATTATCATCATTATATGTTTTATATTTCGGATCAGCATTGCTCATCAAGGTTTTTGTACAACGTTGATGAGCATTTTGTCGGAATTTTAAAGCAAGCCTTTTACTCAATTAACAGTGGTTGATTGTTATCATCACTCTTTCTATGCTTAGGGGAGATAACTCACATTGGAACCTTAAATCTAATGTCCGTACTTACATGGTGGAATTTATGATGTCCTGACTCAAATGATAGAATTTCACAAGTATCTTTAGTCAAGCGATAGAATTTGTGTATCCTTTCTTAATCTTGATCTTTCTTACTCTGGTGTTACAAACATTTTATCCAAGTGACCCACGGGCTAGTGGATTAAAATGTTAGCTAAAACATATATGGTTCTTTGAAAGTTGTAATCCCTGTGTCTGGTAGTACTGAAAAGTCATGTACTCTAGTTTAACAGGAAAAAAATTTAGTTAGAAAAAAATAAAATAAAACGGAAAAGCAGACCAAAGGTGTATACGTCTGGTGAGTATTAATTGATATGAATTATCTCCCCTAATTACGGATTGAATAAAGTGTTCAGTTCAAAATTCGGAGACGTTTACCAAGTACAACACCGTACACTACCAAAGTCCATAGTGTGCAACGATCGAAACGTTATGAATGTAGCAACTAAGATGAACAAGCTGATTTGAATAGCAAAGCATATAGAATGAGTATTTCTAATTAATATCTTCGCTGCATTGCTAAACTGTGATACTGATAATTTGAAGAAAGAAAAAAGACTTAAATTAAATCGAAAGTGAATACAAAGACGAAGAAGGTAGCAGATAGATTGAAGGACATACTGAAAACAAAAGAAAATATACTTTTATTTTGTTTCTCATTTCATGAATAAAGACCTCACTAGAAGATAGCGCTGAAATCCACTTGGGCGCCAGGTTAAAGTAATGGCCAAGGGACCACCCCAGAAATCAGAAGCGAGATGTTTTCATCTTTCTTTTTACTTCAAGTGGTGAAAGAAAAAGACAAGACGTAACTCTGGACCGCGTGAAAGGAGTTTGGGAACAAGATTTTCTTAGGCCAGAAAAAATCGGTCAAGTGGGGAAAAAATGTAAAAGTTACGGACCGAACGTGATAATTAGGAATAGAGAAATGCAGATAATAATTTTATGATGACATTAAGAGTGACATCTGTTATGTGTCAGGCGTTCACGGCGGAACACATTCCCTGGATGACGGCAGCGTGAGGAGCTGTTATGCGGAAGTGAGAAGAAAATGAATACGCCCACTGAAAGGTACTGGTGCGAGCAAGAGAAAGGGGGGAACAGGATGGCGGATTGACGAGTTGCTAACGCCCCCCCGCAGGTGGAGCTGCCCATATTTGGACATACAAGGTCCACCCAGCAACACCCATAGAGATATTTGATTGGGTGACAGGAGATTCGAAGGCATCCCAGAACGGCTTTTGGACGTTGGACTCCATAAATAGCTATGCAGGAAGCGAGGGGTAGAGAAGACAGAGCAGCAGTTGAGGCAGAGACGCACTTCCATTACGCCGTGTGATTTGTCGCCACGGAGAACCAGGCTATTAGATAAATTGAGCAGAGTGCTCTGATGAAATTGCAAAGTGGAAGAATTGAGTCTCTATATAACGAGAGAGAGGGGCACCTCGAGGTGGTGTAATGGTTAGCAAGCTTGTCTCGCTAGAACAATTACGTCTGAGTAGTGAGTTCGATCCTCACTGGGTGCCCCTTACTTTCGGCCTTGTGCCACATCCAAGCGTAGCTTGGAAAATCACTATATAACGAGAGAGAGATAGAGAGAGAGAGAGAAGAGAAAGAGAGAGAGAGAGAGAGAGAGAGAGATATGCTTCGTCAGCATTCCGTAATTTGCTGCCTGAAGAAATATCCGAATTAAAGTTTGAAACCTCAACTCCGACTTGGAAACGAAGAATAAAGTGTCACGAAATTAGACTACGAGGGAACGGTCGTTAGCCTGCATACTTGTAGATTCTTATACGAAAAAGTGTACCTGTATAAACGTCGGTTATATAAAACTTGTTGATCTACACAACTCTCTCTCTCTCTCTCTCTCTCTCTCTCTCTTTTTGTCTTATAACATCGTCCTGCCTTAACGGCACCAATCGAGCGACACCTGGCGACGATTCTATGCTTGTCTGTCTTGTGATCAAAACAAATACAATGTGGGTCAGGGAGAGGCGTGGATCGAAGTGACCAACGTCACGGTTAGCCGCAAGATTCAATCACTGACACACCGGTGACTGAGGACGGGAAGGAGTTCATAGAGCGCAGGGGCCAGGATACCCTGCAGCGTTATAAAAATTTGAGAGAGGAAGAAAATGAAGGTAGATCGATCGGAAAGAGTGCTACATCCACTTCTGTTGCACATAAGGACAAAGTTATTTCTTGCATGATATCTCGTCACCCAAAATAAAGTGATTAATATAATCTTCTCGCCAATTGTAATTCTGATTGCATTTATTGAAAAGCCAACATAAACATTTTGATTTATATTATGATTTCTACTTAAATTTATTTTATTAAGATTTCGACTTAAATTTATTTTATTAAGATTTCTACGTAAATTTATGTATTATGATTTCTACTTAAATTTATTTTATTAAGATTTCTACGTAAATTTATGTATTATAATTTCTACGTAAATTTATGTATTATAATTTCTACGTAAATTTATGTATTATGATTTCTACGTAAATTTATGTATTATGATTTCTACGTAAATTTATGTATTAAGATTTCTACGTAAATTCATTTTATTATGATTTCTACTTAAATTTATTTTATTAAGATTTCGACTTAAATTTATTTTATTAAGATTTCTACGTAAATTTATGTATTATGATTTCTACTTAAATTTATTTTATTAAGATTTCTACGTAAATTTATGTATTATGATTTCTACGTAAATTTATGTATTATGATTTCTACGTAAATTTATGTATTATGATTTCTACTTAAATTTATTTTAATTATGATTTCTACTTAAATTTATTTTATTATGATTTCTACGTAAATTTATTTTATTAAGATTTCTACGTAAATTTATTTTATTAAGATTTCTACGTAAATTTATGTATTATGATTTCTACTTAAAACATTGCAGCTAATGAGTCATTTTACATTTTCAGGGGTCTTAAGTGGGCAAGTGGTATGGATAACTGGGGCCTCCAGCGGCATTGGTGAAAGTTTGGCCATGGAATTGGCGGGAGCAGGTTGCAAACTGGTCTTATCGGCGAGGCGGCGGGAGGAACTTGAAAGGGTTAAGCATCAATGCATAGGTAAGTTCAACAAAAGAGATTAAAAGCTCGCTCGTCAGCTATTGTTTGGTTGAAATCTTTTTTAAAAATTTTTAGCCAGACTTAAGATGTCATTTGTAATATCGTCGAAAAACAAATTAAGTAAGTATTTTTTTTTTGAAGAATCATTCTCAGAATGCTTCAGATTATTGAACTTAATCTTTTAAATAGTTTCTGTGTTGAAATACATTATAAATAAAGTTACTATAAAAAGCATTGATGATAAGCTAACTATAGAAATACATTGCAAAATATTCTTGCAAAGAAATACGTTACAATTGAATAATGCTAAAATGAAATCTGTCTATATTTCTGATATGAGGTATTGTAACTATTTACATTGTTCAGACTGTTGGCCTCATCATTATTGCCATATTAACTTTTAACGTCAGTCTATATTTCTGAGATGAGGTATTGTAACTAATGGCATTGCATTCACTTCATCTGCGTTTTCAACTTTCTGTTCCCAGAATTGTATTCAACACATTAGGATGCCACCTTTTCATCGACAATCAAATGGACAAGTGGAGCGTTTTGTAGATATCTTTAAGAGACACTCCTCAAACTCGAAGCGGGGGGTGGGGGCACGCAAGAAATTTTAGAAATATTCATCAGATGTTACATAGTTACACCCAATCCAAACGCACCTAATGGAAATTCACCTGCAGAAGCACTTATGAACCGTAAAGTTTGTTTTCCCGTAGATGTCATCCAACTAGAAACCATCCCCTAAAAAGAAACATGGTGATGGAAGAATAATTTAACCGTCATCATAGAACAGTGAAATGCAAATGTGTACCAGGAAAACCTGT
The DNA here is from genome assembly GCA_964036315.1 of Acanthosepion esculentum. Classification (NCBI taxonomy): domain Eukaryota; kingdom Metazoa; phylum Mollusca; class Cephalopoda; order Sepiida; family Sepiidae; genus Acanthosepion; species Acanthosepion esculentum. Next base: position 88,983,721 of record OZ038507.1, read on the forward strand.
ACTTGTAAAAGATTACCGCAACGGTAAGGAAAAATGAATCCAACGACGCATTATACGTCGCTCTGGAAATGTTATATATGATGTGGATATACAGTCTTCAGTCTGGATTCGACATGCAAACCAATTGCTACCACCAAACCTTCCAATAGGTACCTCCAAAATTTCGATATACCTAAGGTTTAAATGTATTTTTCATAAAGGAAAAATCCTTTTTGAAGCTTTCTCCCAGCTTCTGTTGAAAGTTAAAGGATTAAATTTTCTAATTCCAGAAAAAAATACTGTGGAGTACTTCAAATAGAAATTTGAATGATGTTTAGTCAATTCTTACCCCCCCCCCAAAGTAAACAATCGAAACGGCCATTTTTAACTTTATTAGACAAATGTACACAAAACTTATTTTCGTTTTTGAAAATCCCGCTAAAATAAAATATACATTTCTGAAACGTTACTTTCGTAAAATTATACAAATTTAAGTTAAATTAATCTGTCCTGAAGCAAATATCATTTACTTATAGCATAACATTTTCTAGACAAACACTTCTTGACCTCTGTGTATTGTTATTTTCACGTCTCCATCGGTAATTTGATGGCTGAATTTGTTGACAGGTTTAGTATGGTGCACCAAAATTGATATAATTTTATAAATTCTAAGTAAGAACTTTTTTTCTTGTTTTTTATATTTTAAAAATACTGTAAAAATTCTTACATTATTGAGTTATCTCTATAATGGCATTTCATTATTTAATAGCGAAGATAATGATAAATAATTTTATTAATTATTAATATTACATTAAGTTATTACATTTTTAATTTAATAACTGAGATAATAATTAATAAAATTATTATTATTATACAGTGTAACCCGGATATAAGAGAGTTGTCGGGACCGGAGAAGAAGTATCTTATATCCGGGGTTCTCTTATATCCGAGTTTCTCTTATATCCGGGTCTCTTATATCCGGGTTACACTGTATTAATAAAAAAAACTATCTCTCTCACTTATTGTTTCAATTGATAAATGAGACAATTTTATTATCTGAATTAAATTTTTAATTTAATAACTCAGAGTGAGATAAGACGAAGACCTTTTATGTTAAGGGGCTTTCCCTAAGGGGGAGACAAGCCTTGAAACACGTGACCTTTTAACCATAATATCACTTACGAGATACCATACTAAAAAACATTTTGACGCACAAAAAATATCTTTAATTATGGGATAAAGTTTTGGTAGCATGATTTTTGTATTAAGCTTTTTAATTCTCTCTTAGTAAATATAGTCTTCACTTAAAAACTTAATAACCTACCTGGTACTCTGTTTGGAAGAATTTTAAAACATTTTTTAAAATTAAAGAAAAATGAAAAAACTAAAAGAAAAATGCAAACAATTCTTGTAAAAATTCTTTATTCATCGAAATTTTTTTTCTTCAGATAATAATGTCCTTAATGTATATTATTTATAAAATCAGATAAAAGATTATTATTTATAAAATCAAATAAAAGATTAGATAATTAGATAATTTTATTGCAGTTTTTTTTATTTTATGATTTGGAGCAGATTTTTAAAAAGTTGGCAGTAGTTGAAAAAAAAAAAAATGATGATTTACTTTCTCCAAGGAGTCCTGCTTATAAGTAATATAAAACAATTTGCGGACTGTTTAAAATTCTATAATATTTCATAAAATTAAATTATGTAAAAATAATATATTCTTAACAAGATTTTCTAAAAATAAAAATTTAAAAAATAAATTCATTCATTTTTTTTTTATTGGTCCTGAAAGTTTCATTAAAATCAGACAATTATTCGATTTTTGCAAGAATTCCTAAATTAATGGGTTTTCCCCCGAAAACTGCTACTCTAAAATATCCATTACCACAAGTAGTACAAAGTTGACAAAAAAACGAGATTTTTACCCAAATTTAGAACGTGTTAGAAAGAAGGAAAAAATTTTTTTTAAATAATTAAGAAATACTTTGTTAGTTCCTCTTAATAATAACAAATATTTTGACGATAAAACTGTTTTTATTAAGTTTGAAGCCTTTTATCAATATGCTATACTGATTTTTAGCGAATTATTGTAGGTACCTACCTTCCAGAGACTAAATTAAGCTCCACTTTAGTGTTGAACATTGTACTGGACACCTTTGAACAGCCTCAAAAACGTTCTCAAGTGATGCCAAAGGGCAAAGATAGGACTTCAGCAAAAAGTGCGCCAAAGAAATCCCATCGACTACAAAGTCATATCAGTGTAATTAAATCCCTGACAAAAGTCATACGAGCACAAGGCTAAAAAGGGGTGGTGTTAGGGGGTGTTACTTACTTCACTCTATAAAGGACGATAACTCCAAATACAATGGAGTTACGTCCCTTGTCCGCTAATGGGAACGCGACACTTCTGAATCCAACATCGTGATAAGCTAACACGTACATAGAACTCATGATTTAAATCCAAACAATCCTTGCCGTTCCCAGGTAGTAAATAAATTATTTTATTATATGTTAAAATATACTTGTCTTTTATTTTCATTTGTTTTTGTCCATCCCAACAATCTGGGATATAACAGAAACATTAAGCATTCATTGATTAAGTATGATAAAAAGTATTGTGGAGTGCCATGATAACACACAACGCGAAGGGACAAGGCACGTAGAAGAAGATACATAAAGAGGTTTTAGTACCATAAATGACTATAACGAGAATTCATGCTAAATTATTTTTATTATTATTATTAACAGTTACGAGAAGAGCGCGATTTTAAGAAAATAAAAAAACACGGTGTTTGACAATGTTAAACAATATTGTCAAACATTGCTTTTTTCTTTTCTTTTGCCCTCAAAATATTGGAACAGTTACTCATTTTGTTTATTATTATTATTATTTTTATTTCCTTTGATATCTGGCGTTTACACATTTCTTTCCGGGTCCCGCTCAGGGACCTAAGGTTAGAAATGGCATCATGACACTTTCCACTGCAAAAAATAAAAAATAAAAATAAAAAATAAAAATATAAAAATAATTACATAGATAAAGCCCTTCGTAAAGTGTGGGCTGTACTTGTCAGAACAATTTTTTGTATCTCTTTGAGGCATGGACTTTCAGGGATCCCTTCAATCAGCCTACTGGAATCTTTTCCAACCAGTCCAAGGGCTCCAACTACAACAGGAATTGTTGATGTTCCCATGTGCCACATTTTTGAGATTTCTATTTCAAGGTCCTTGTATTTTGACAGCTTTTCGAATATCTTCAAAGATACATTGCAGTCTGCAGGGACTGCCATATCAATAAAGAGGCACTTATTTTGTTTGTGGTCTTTAATAACAATGTCTTGGCGGTTGGCTTTGATTGTTCTGTCAGTGTGTATTGTGTAGTCCCATAGAATTGTAACAGGTCCTATCTCCGTAACCGGGTCAGGGTGGTGTTCGTACCAGTTTCTTTCAGTTCCCTTCCCATAGGAGTTGCAAATTTTCCAGTGCAGATATTGGCCCATTCTGTCATGCCGGGTTTTATACTCAGTGGGTGCCAATATCGTGCAACCTGATATAAGATGATCAATGGTTTCTGGATATTTTATTATTATTATTTTTATTATTATGTTGCTTGATAAAAATTGAGCATGAGAATGATTTTCACCGAGTGTTCGAAAACTCATCGTTATTCAATAAATGTTTATAAACGCCACAAGATTAATGAATAAGCAAAAAATCGTCCTAGGTATGGCTATAAACTTACATCCGGCAGCAAAGCTGCTAATCGGGAGGTTTTGAGTAGCGTGGAACCACCTTTTAATTGCTGTTGTTCTCAGGTCCAAACATAACCCAGAGTGGTAGAGTCCCAACTATGGACAAATAATGAAACCCCAAACTGGGGTCAAAACATGAAAATATTAAAAAAATATCATAAAAAATTACCAACAACACATTTTCATAGTAAAAGAAAAAAAAACAGAAATACAATTTTGGAGAAAAAATTACTAAAGCTCTCACGAGAGAATACAATTTCTCACAAGAGAATACAATGACTCATAAAGAGTTGGTATGTGGTTAAGTAAACCAAAAATAAATAAGAAATTAACAAAAATAAGGTTGACTTGGCACCAAAAGAATATTGTGATCTTAAAGAGTTTAACATTACAAACAACAATGGTTAGATTCAAGTGGTTTGCAACGGTTTACACGAAGCATTTCCGAAAATTCTACAGTTTCGTAGCAGTGGTTCTTATTTTCCCTTGGCCTTTACATCTTTCAGCAATAACTTTAAGCCAAAACCGGTTGCTAAATAAATTTGAATTCCATCACCGCAAACAATTCAAGATGGCGTAAATGTGTAGTCGGTGCATTTAATGTTAATAATGCTGTGATGCTTTTTTCTCTTTTTTTCTTGAATTTTAATTCAGGATGAAACTTCGTTGGAAAATTGTTCTCAAACAATAAGACTGAGAACCGTATGTTCTATTCTAATAGTTTCTTTTCTTGTATTTCTCCTTCGCGGAATTCTCTTCCATTTTCTTCCTTCCTTTCCACCTACAATCTTCAACAATTTAAATTCAACGCCACTCATCTTCTGTCTTCCTGAAGTCTGTTCTTTTATTGTCCTTTCTCATCACTAAAGTATTCTCGTTGTTTTTCACTCGCAGTAACACGTTTTGTCTTAATGGCATTATCGCGTTGCTTGGGATGAAATGATTGAAAAAGGCATTTATACAAAACATTGGGATTGCACACTCATTCTAAAGCTCCACTTCTTTTTAAAATTAAAATCTTTTTCAATGCAAAATTTGTCACTCAAGTTTTCCTCTTTTGAAATCAGACATTTCAAAATAAAATAATTTTGAATGTTTCTCTTTTATCTCAATTTTTGTTGCTCTTTATCATAATACTCAGGTCGTTTTTAACTTCTACGACCGTTAATTAATCACCATGGACAAGAAACAAAGAATAAGTTTCTCATGAGACACGAATTCACATAATTTATATTTGTTTGGTTATTGGCCGTAGATTAAAAAAACGACCCGAGAGTTGCGAAAATAAATAATAATAATAATAATAATAATAAAGGAAGCCAACAAGTTCAAAATGGAGTTTCAAATGGGTGAAGAAATGCAAGTAAAGCATAATACAATTTCTGCAGCTGTAAAATACTTAAAAAAAGCAAGCAAAGGCAAATACAACTGATCAGATACAAAAACGATGGCAAGATAAACGGCTTCACCGTCAATACTCTGCCTGTAGCAAACAAGCTGATGTAGATAAACCCCGTACCCAAAAGTGGCTACGTAGTGCAGGTTTAAAAGCTGAAACTGAAGGTTTTATTCTTGCTGCACAGGACCAATGCTTGCTAACTAAAAATTACCAAGCGCACATACTGAAAAATTGTGTTAGCCCAAAATGCAGATTCTGTGATAAATATCCAGAAACAATTGACCATCTTGTATCAGGTTGCGCGGTATTGGCACCCACTGAATATTTAAAAAAAAACTGCAAGAAATTAGTATGAACACCACTCAGGCCCGCTTACGGAGATAGGACCTGTAACAATTTTATGGGACTTTACAATACACACAGACAGAACAATCAAAGCTAATCGGCCAGACACCGTGATTAGAGACCGCAGAGACATAATGTGCCTTCTTATTGACATGGCACTCCCTGCAGACTGTAATGTATCTTTGAAGATCTTCAAAACGCTATCAAAATACAAAGACCTTAAAATCGAAATCTCAAAAATGTGGCACATGAGGACATCAACAATTCCAGTTGTAGTTGGAAACCTTGAATTGATTGGAAACGATTGCAATAAACTAATTGAAGGAATTATTGGTAGCTCATGCCTTAAAGAAATACAAAAATTGTTCTCACAAGTACAGCCTACACTTTACAAAAGCCTTTATTTATGTAAAATATGTGTGACATTTTTTTTCAAAACTGCTGAGTGAAATATGTAATGATGCCATTTCTGACCTTAGGTCTCTGGTCGGGACCCGGAAAGAAATGAATATACAAAAGAAATCAAAGGAAATAATAATAATAATAATAATAATAATAATAAACAAAATTATTGCCGCTTATCTGTAGAAAAAAACGGTTGTACTAGCAATCAATTCGTCAAAACGTATGAAATAAACCATACTAAACTGTTTGATTAATTCCTCTTAGTAACTAATCAACAAACGGAAAATTTCAAGATGAGCCCGACCCGATCATGTTACTGACATTTCATTTGCATTCCATTCACGCTGTCTGTATTTCATTTGTTTTAGCTCGTTGATTACCATTATAACCGTTTTTCTCAAGACAAGCGACATTTGTACATGTAGATGTTTTTTAAAAATATTTTTATACTTGTAGGTAATCTTAAAACATAACTTAAAGAAAACAAACATTTTAAAAAATCAGTTCACCCCAAGCAAGGCGATAATTCCACTAAGACACAAGGGAGTGAAGACGTTAGAACTAGAGACCCAATCTTAAGCAAGAAACAAGGATAAACCTCTACCCTGTTCAAAAGACTGGAGAGGAGTGTGAGCCGGACGAGTGAGGAGTGTCAAAAGAATAGGAAGGAGTGTCACATAATGTCGAAATACTGTTGAACATTGTTAAGCACTGTGTCTTTTCTGTTCTTTTCTTAAATCACGCTCTTCTCTAAGTGTTAATAATAATACTTAAAAAAGACATGGTTACCCCATGAATTATGCACAAATAGTTGCTTGTTGCATGATTATATGTGGTGCATTACATACCAGTTATTTTTGGCAATCAGTTTGCAATTGACAATCATTCACTAATGAGTTGTGATTTAGTTATTCTTTGTAAATATTTGTTGCAGTTTTGTACTTTTTTGCAAATTTGTTCAACCATCCCAAGAAAAACAGAAAATGCGTTTGAGAAAACAGAAAATGGTGGCAAACGTTAATTCAATGATTCATGGCAAAATGAAAAGATTGCAGTCTTACGTTTATAAACCCATTTTCAAGTTGTGAACAAAACAAAAATCATGAATAGTTCTAGTGACATACAAATGGAACTAGTTGACTTGAGAACAAATTCATTATTGAAAATTAAATTTGATAAGCTTTTCTTAATCCCAAATGCTTCTGACATTATTCATTTCTTGTGATCAAGATTGCCACGTAAAAATCGTACATAACTAAGAAAGAAAGCATTTAAAAGTATATCTGCCACTTGGAAATAGTAAATAGGAACAAATATTTTCAGATCTGAAATTGATTAAAAACAGATGTTTTGTCCCATGTTGCCACTGACTTTAGTCGTTTAGATCCCAACACCACATCATAGGCTGTATCAACAAAGGACGATTTCATTTTCATATTCGTTTTGCCATACGAGAGTGATAGACGTGGTAGCATCGATTCTAGGAAGTAGCGGAAGGAAGATCTTTCGTGGGACACATGCCGACTCGTTGGCTTAGCCTTCCAGCATTCCGCCACGTGCGGGATAGTCTTTCTAAGGCATCTGCTATCAGAAAGAGTGACAACTTTTCAAAATCCTTGTGGCCCTCTACCTATTTCGCGCCATTTTTGGTCTTATATCCAAAACTTAACCACTGACAGAATTCCACGCTCACGGGTCTTCTGGCTAGTAATTTGTTATCCCGAGCCGGCCTCCACATTCTGTAACACAAAACGAGACCGCGATTGACTGATCAAAGTTTGTTTTTTTCTATTACTCTCAATAACTAATTTAGTTCTAAGCATTAGCACTTTGGTGAAATAAAAAAAGTCAATTAAGGAAAGTGTCTTGTTTTTATTTTTAAGCAATAAATTATATAAAAATACAAAATATCTATAAATCTTTTGATAAAAAATACTAGGAGTAGAAGATTTGATTAGCGCATGCGTACTTGGGTGTAGAACAGTTAATACATCGAATATGAATGGTTTGCTCTTAGATGCGTTTCTCGTCTTTCGGAGAGAAATTCTAACTTTAATCAATATTTTTTATCTTATAAATAAGAACAAATATTTGATAGCGTGTAGATATTGCAGCAAAATAATGTAAACCTTTGTTATTTCATAATAAAGGCAAATTTATTTATTTATTTATTTATTGTTTCTTTTTTTCTTTTTTTTGGTTAGTACAAACATGTTTCTTTTACGGGTGTTGGGGAGAAGAGATTAATTAATCCGTGCAATAAGATTCTCATTACAGATTATTGTTACATCATTTGCAATGCTTTCTTTTCTTTTATAGAAAGCGGACGGGTTTCAGCAGATGACGTATTAATAATACCATTGGACCTACTAGATTTTGAAAGCCACCCTCATGCAGTAATGTGTGTGCTACAGTATTATTCACAGGTGATCTCGCACCGTCATCACTGCACTTATCAATTATGTTTCAGGAATTTTCCTCTTTGAAATGATTGCTATCGATTTTCACAAAATATCCGAGTGTTTTTTTTTTCTTATCCTTTATACGAAAAGTGCATATGTGTATAGCTATATGCTTATGCGTTTCCGCTCCACTGCTAGATGAGGCTTAGGGCCAAATCACGTAGAAACACCGGTTCCTGTACGATCACTTAAGTTAAGCAATGTCGAGCTTGCCCAGACGGGTGACCGCTTGGGAATACCAGGTACAGCAAATTTAGATGTGTGGGTGGTGTAATGGATAACGGCTCGGAATTGGAAGTCGGATAGCCGAGTTCCAATTCCAGTCGGGTTCGTTATATTCACTTAAGCACAAATACTCTTGGAGAAGTTATGAATCCACCTCTTCACCCCCCATCTATGTGTTTATTAGTACGACTTCTATTACCAAATCATTATTATCTCCACCAAATTCTTACAATCTAAATAAATATATTCTGGCTTCGAATAACCTGCTAAGGGTTGATAAGCCGTAAAAACAAATCAATCACTCAATCCAGATGTTTGGAATTATCTTACCTGAAATTAGAATTTTATCTACACCTTGATCGCAAATAATGAGTTTTAAAAGATGAACAAACGAAAGAAGACACTGGTTTCAATCACATAATCATGATAATTTTTGAAAGAAAAATAAATATATTTTGGTATGAACCTTTGCAGGATAATCGGACATCGACTCTTACATCTTTACCTTCGATGCACCCTACCGAATAGGCGCTTCTTACAGTTAATGTATAAACGGAAATTATTTTGATCCGTCATTTTCTTGAAAACAACCAAGAATTTTGATTTTTCCATTGTCTCGCGTGTAGAAATCTAATATTTTGTAATTAAATTCTACTTTATCGAAAAAAAGGTAAAAGCTGAATGAAGTCAAATCTAATGAAGGTTAAACACAATTGCTGCTTGAAATTTACTTCTAGTTAGTAGAAGATATGATTAGATCGATTTTATTCTCATGGTATCCCAAGTCCTCCTTATTGCTACAATGGGTAGCTTTAAAGAATGTTATCGGTTTAAAAAAATTGTTCATGGCATCTCTTAATTTTGTCGTTCCTCTTTCATCAGCATCATCATCATCATCATCGTCGTCGTCATCATCATCATCATCATCATCATCATCATCATCATCATCGTCGTCATCATCGTCATCATGCGATCTCCCTGCGGTTGGTCGAAACTCTATTAACAATTCCTTTCCAACACTGCTCGATCCTGCATTGCCGTCCCCGGATCCCCAATGTCCGACCCTGAGTTCCCGAGCCATGCTATCTGGGAAAGTCTATTTTCGTGAGAAGGCATCTCCAGATGGATGCCATAGAAATAAGGGTGAGACGACCTCCCCGTCCGCTCGGTAGGAGTGGCCTGCACACTGCAATCACTTTTGTATGAGCTTAAGAGAGATTGGTCTCAGTACTCCGTAAATTGTGTTAAGCGTTGCATGGGATCTTCAACCGATGTTCTGGATTTTTCTAAGCAGATTTGTATATGTTGAATCCAGTCGTCTTTCAAGACGAACAGACAATGTCCAAGTTTCTGATCCATATAGTAAATCTAGTTCATCCAGTGTCCGAAATGTTTGGACTTTTAAAGAAGATGGACGGTTCGAGCGCCAAATCTTGTGAAGTTTGTTACACGCATCCCATCTGCAAAAGCTTTGCAGATGTTCAAGTCTTTTTGGGAATCTATTATGTGAGGTCCAAGATATTTGAAGTCTCTTTTGATAGATGTATTATTTCGTGACTTCTACTTGGATGGTTCAGGGGAGGTTGTGATATATTCTGTCTCACTCACATTGCAATAGAGACCTACCTGGTTGGCTGCTTGCTCGAGCGATTATAGCAAGTATTCTGCATCTTTGATACATTGAGAAACTACTGCAAGATCATCGGTAAATTCAACGCCAATGCTGGTATTGTGAAGGGTACCCGACTATTCTGGTGAGGTTTCAAAAGGAGTCCTTTTACCTCCATGTTGTCGAGAGAAATACACAGAACATAGTCTAGAACAACTACAAACAGAAAAGGAGCAAATGTGTCGACTTGTAGAACTTCTACTTTAACTTCAAATGGATCAGTCTCGCCATCAGGCCATACAATGGTGGCAGTGGTATTTCTGTATAAAGCTCTAATTACCTCAACAATTCTGGAGGGCATACCATAGAGTTGGGGGATTTTGAACATGAGATCCCTGCTGATGGAATCAAGCATCTTGCGAAAGTCAACAAAACAGTTTGTGACCTCTTTGTTAAATGTTTTCATCTCTTCCAGTATACGGCGAACGGAGAGGATTTGAGTAGTTGCCGACACGCCCCTTCTAAATCCATTCTGGTTCTTGCGGACGAGTGGATCGATGGTAGGGACAATCCTATTTAGCAGAGGATTATTGCCAACTTTTACTGCAATTGGCATGAGAGTTATAACCCGATAGTTTGCCCCACTTGTTAGATCACCATATTTTTGGAACAGGGACTATTCCGCTCTTCAGCCAATCTGAAAGTGGCGAATGGTGTATGAATGTGTGGTTGCAAAACTGAAGGAGGAGGTCATGAAATATTGGATCATTCTACAATAATGTTGGTATATCGTCAAGACCTGGAGATTTGTTGTTGGCAAAATCTTTGAGCGTTGTTTTGAGTTCATCGAGCGTGAATGGACTGGTGTTTATCTCCAGTGTATTGGATATTTGATATTTTGGAAGTGGAAGACCCCTGACTTGTGATGGTTCACCCAGGAGTTTCTTAAAGTGGTCCTTTGAGCCGAACGGAAGGCTTTGATTTTCTTCCTGAGTATATGTTTATTGTTTTCCAGGATGCAACATGTTGTTTCTTCGTATGCATTCTTACAATCTTGTCGACCTCCCCTTGGATCTAATCTACGTCTACGTTGGCACGACCCTCGTCTAGTATCCTTTGTGCTTTGGTGATGTCTTTAAAAGTACTTCTCATTAGCTTTTGTTCATAACTCGGTTTCACTCTTTGCCGGTTTTGCCTTTCTCACACGGACATCTGAACCGATGTGGGTGTACTGTAAGTTTTCCCTCCTTGGCAGTTTTGATAATGCGATTTCTTCTGTAGATGATATAAGGTTGTTGTATCATGTTCCAATGTCATCAGAGAGAATTTCCTAACAATTCTTAACATCTACAACAAAGACTGTCTCAAAGTTATGTTTGATGATACCTTGGCCCAGTCGACATGTTTCATAGGGTCTGGTACTGACGGTTTGGATGACCTTAGGCTAAGAGCGACGTGTATGGAAACGACTCTATGATGAGACCCGACAGAAGAGAAGGACGAATATTCCTGGGCATGACGAACACAGTTCTTCCACTTGTTTCTAACGAGGATGTAATCAATTTGTGATCGAGGTCAGGTTGGATGTTGGAATGTCCACAGATTGGTTTGGATGCTTCATGAACCTCGTATTTGTAATTTGGAGTTGGAACTCTTGAGCGAAGTTTGTCAGTTTTTCCCCGTTTCGGTTAGTTTCCTTATTATATGTGAATCGAGCATCTCCCTTCCCTATTTGACCATTGAAATCGCCTGAAATAACGAGAAAGTTGTGGGTGCGTACACTTTCTGTTACTCTCTTCAGATCGGAGTAAAAGTCATCTACTAGTTTTTCATCACTTGTGTTAGTTGCGTAGTAACAAGCAATGAATGTGGTTTGAGGGTCACTGTTAAATTCAGCAACAATTATGCGATCAGATATTTTTTCAACAGATCGTAAGTTTCCCGAGGCTTTAGGGGAAAGAAGTATACCAACTCCGCCGACTGTCAAACCCTGGGAGTTTTTGGTAACTGAGGCGGTGATCAATTGGTATTGACCAAGGTTGTTATAATTCAGGCCAATGTCAGGGTGATGGTACCTATGCTCCTGGATGCTCAAGATGTCAATTTTATTTTGTTTTACAGGCTTCGTTTCCGAGAACATTTTTATAAAAGTTGTTTATTTTCACATTCATTAGGACATATAGTTTACAAATTGGAAATTCATAATAAATGCAATCAAACATTTTCCAAGTGTAGAACATCTAATATACAATTGCACTGTCGACAGGGAAAATAGCGTTTATGGCAAACGCCACGATAGTGAGATGCCCCCTTAGTCAAATAGTAGCACGGAAGAAATTCATTAAAATGTTCGAGTTTTATTTAAATATTATTTATCAAAGTTATGAAACATTTTTTTTTAATTTTCAGTAATTATGAATTAATAATTTGATATATTTCAAAATGATTTGTTCCAAACCTGAATAACTTGAGATTTATAAAAATGATTTTGATTTATTCGTTTAAATGGCATATCAACTCCTTAATGCCGAAATTTAATTTTCTTGAGAGGTTGGAAGTAATAGAAATATAATACGTTATTCTGCTTTCACAACTGAATACATGGTAGGTGATACTCAGAATTTGTGCATATACATGTTTGTGTGGACATGATTACTAGAGGCGGTGATGTGTGTGTTTTATGTTGAAGTTATATTTTGGAATACAGTTTAAATTGTAGGATATTATATAGCTTAATATTATGAAAGAGTTCTTTCATGTTGATTGGTAGTATTTTGAATGGATTTGAGTGAAGTCGCTACAATTTGTTAGTATGTGCGTATTGTTGGTAATTTTACTATAAATTTGATTGTTGGTAATCTATATAAAAGTATATTGCTGGTATTTTTACTATAAAAATGTATTTTTTTTATTTTCATAGGGTTTTGTCTTAATGAAATAGATTGGAATAAATTCAATTCCTGCGTTATTCACTTCTGAACTATCGTGACACGTACTATCTGTACACGTGACACAAAGCCTGTTTAATGCGCATGACACAGTCGAATCCTCATATATAGTCGTCCAAAATAGTCTCGTCCCAATCGGCATTTTCTGTGTTGCGTATACTTGCTCCTAGTTAAACTAAAAGCAGTAGCAAACAAAATTTACATATGTAAACGACGAGTTGTTTTTATTACTTGTAGATGTGAAAGGAAATGGAATAAATTTCAACAAGGTGATAGTTTTCATCTGTTTTATATATGACTAATAAATGATTAGCAAGAAATAAAATATATTAGAATTAATGAAATAACAGCTGAAAAGGGAGAAGACATTGAATCTAGCTATTAGGAATTCTGTGTGTCTGTATGTGTATGTGTAAAAGAGTTCTGTCACCCGGGGAAATATATCTCCAAGCCGGGGGCAGGTCGCGTGTTGGTGTTGTCACTACCGAAAGGAAAGAAGAAGAAGAAAAAAAACAGGAAGTGTCCTGTTTTTATAGCTGTTTAACAATGCCAACTAACGGCGTCTTGGCAAACCAGGTGAGAGTAGTTCCACACCTGTTACAACAGAATTCTGTTTCGCGTTTTAATAAAACAGAGAGAACCAAAGCAAACATTTCCGGGATAAGGAAAGAGTTTGGTTGACAGGGCACTGAGATTGTTGTTATTGTTGTTGTAGTTCTTGTTGCTGTTGTTGTTGTTGTTCTTGTTGTTTCCTTCGTGCTTCATAGATCCTAAACTTTCACTTACCATGAATGGTTGTTCTCTTAAGGAGCTTCCTTACTTGAAAGCCTATTAGGAATCAAGTTCACCCCAGACCCCAAATGGAACTCATATATACGGCCCATTGATAGAGACACGAGGAAAATGCTTGCTTCCTTATACCGCCTTGTGGATGATTAATTATTTTCCACTCTATAACCCCTATCCCACAGGCGAACCATCACATGCCTCTCGCTAAGTTATCGCTATTTCCATGGCAAATGTTTCTTAGTTCTACGAGCCTTGACCTTCACAGCTAAAACCCGCTTTGCTATGTACACTGGAACGAATCATCACTATTCCTTTCATATTCCATTAGTCAGAAAGAAGTTCTATTCGGACACCTCCTTCCCAAGCACCGCTGAATTGTGGAACAAATTTTCGAGAGGATGCTTCACGGATTACTACGATCTTAACTTGTTTAAGTCTTGGGCTAACCGTTATCTTTCCTGTATATCCTCTTACTTCTTTCTCTTATGTGCAGAAACCTCAGTCAGTAAACATCTACCTTGGGTGGCTCTTGAGCCTTATATTGGGTGAATTACAGCTGGTATACCACTTGACTAATAGTACATTCCATACTATATAAGCTGCTCCAAGTAGCGTGATTTTCTGAAAAGCGTAGCTGTTGATATTGACTGAGATACGGCTGGGGACATTTTCTGTTCTCTTCTCCGTGAGCCCGAGGCCGTTTGTGACTACCTCGGGCTTATTTTGACCACATCATGTCCTCCATCTCCAAGGTTTTGCTTGTTTTAACTTTTTAGCTTGTTTTAACTTTTCTTCTGAGTTTTTCTTTCAAAATATATTGCTATGTCCAAGAGTGTGAACTTCTTTTGTTTCCCGTGCTAGTTGGCCTTCATTTCTCTGTCAGTGTGGATGGGCATCTCCAACAATATGGTGACATCATTATTGTTAGTGACCGTGCCAGATTATTATTATTGTTGTTGTCTTGGAACTTGTGATAGAATTGACTTGTCATATTGTTGCATAACAAACGGTTTTTCCTCTCCTGTGACTGTTTTTAGAGCACAACGATCAGAAACTCCAAATTCCAATGAGGTTTCGCTGTTGGTGTGTCCAGTTTACATCAACCCGTAATATATATACAGAATATTGGGACTGTATTTTCATTATAAAGTTCGACATCTTATTAAAATTTATGTCTTCTCTTGAAAAAGTCGTCAATGTGCAACATTATTTCTTTTACAATTTGTATTTCAAATCGTCTTTCAATGCAAAATTTGTCACTCAAATTTTGAATTTCGCCAAACACAGAATGATTTCTCCCCGTTAGATTCTCCTTAGGTTGAAATGATTTTTTTTGATCAAGACACGATTTTCTTCGTTCTCATAATGAATTAAGTTTTTTTTTCATCGCTAATGACTTTCAAATATAGTCCTGAGTAGATCCTGGTTAACGGCAACCAATAATGTAAGCCAGTCCCCGCTGCGTTGGCCTTCAGGTACCTTCAGACCACCGTGGTTACCATCTAGCTGACTCCTCACTCATTAACGCGTTGCTGGTGTGTCGCTGGTATAATGCTGATGAGCACGGTTCCACTCGATCTAGCTGGTATTTGTCTGCTCCACGACCCTTCACTCCTTTATCACGTTGTGATTTTGATCTCAGAGGGTGGGGGAGATCGCTGGGAAAGTAAACTGGGCGAAGAACAGATCGACGGCGAAGAGCTACACAAACAAAAATTCTTTGGAATAAAGAATTAATGCGGGTCAAAAATTTAACAACCATTTGGTTTATATATGATTTGTCGTATGCAGTGGTTAGGGTTAACCCTAACCCTTCCCATTTACTGTTATAAGCAAATGACACTGGGACCCTTTTTGAATTTTGAAGCTTGTGTTAGTAATAATTTAAATTTCTAAGTTCTTGTCTTCAGGGTCTCACAAAGTCTTGGTCAAGAGGTTTCTGGCAACAATGTGGATTTCAGTAGCAGTAATGTGGGGATTCTCCAAGTTGTCCAAACCTCCAGCGTCCGATAGGGGGGGGGGGTGGAGTTGACTAGGGTTTGGCTTCGATTACCTTCTACCCTTAGCATCAAACTTTTTCTAAAATTCCATGTTTTCAAAATATGTCCACTTGAGTGATTTTCCAAATTTAGGGGTTGTCCAGCCCCCTTTTGGGAGTGGTTTGAGAAATCAAGCCACTCCTTAACTCCAAATCCCTTCACGTCTCATCAAGCATCACCGCTCCATATAGGTGGTTCTAATCTCTCTCTCTCTCTCTCTTTCTCTCTCTCTCTCTCTCTCTCTCTCTCTCTCTCTCTCTCTCTCTCTTTTCCTTCTACTTTCTCAGCATCCAACCTCAGCCCACCTCAAGGACCGGCACCCTATCCCTGTGACGAATCGAAACTTTCAGAATGGGTAGGCGAAAAGAGGATTTCCAGTTATTAATCTTTCTTTATCTGCTTGTCTCACACTGGTTGTTTTAGGTGATTTCTTGATCGACCAGGACACAAAGCCGACCGCCTATGGTCACTCCAGGGCTAGTAACTAATTTCTTCTTTATCACTTGTATCCAAAGGAATCCAAATTAATGTCGGATATCAAATTTTAATGAATGTCACAGAAATTAAAATGAACGAACCTATGCTAATCTCTATTTTTGTAGGGTTACCTTTTCTTCTGGGTGGCTGATTCAAACCAGATGTTTTTTTCTGGCTCTTTGTCCAGATCAATCTTAAAAGTTATTTCGATGACCACTCGGGTTTCTTTATCGACAACATATGTTATTCTATTTGACATTTTAGAGGATACATTGTCTCTTATCAGCGGGATGTGGGGGAAGACGGGTAGGCTTGTTTTTGATCAATCTTACCGAATTCCATCTAGTTAAATTTGGGTTTGATTCTCCTTGGAACAGTTCTGGATTTCATTTTATTATTTTGAAACATGATTTATCAACGCAATTCTTTTTTAGTTTTTTTCACTACTTTTCAATCCACCTTTCTGAGAATTTCAAGAATTATCATCCAGTTCGTCGTCTCTTTCCTCTACACTTTTTCTCTCCTTTTTTATTTTGATTAACCCTCCGAGATCCCAGTGTCACACCACTCCCTTATCCTTTAATCTACTTGTAATTGACACTCAAGCTCCACCTTCCCTTTTCGTGAAGCTAATAGTTTTCAAGCAACAGAAATTTTCACTAAACAGGCAGTAGGAATAAAAAAAAAAGTCTTTCTTTTTCTGTTATCATGTACCTGGATGTCTCTGTCCATACATATATATATATATATATTTCTTTAAACATTAATTGGGACTCGCATCACCCGTTACAAATTAATTCATTCACAAGTTTCTACTAATCATGCAGTAAAAATTTTAAAAAGTCTTTCTTCTGTTATCATGCACCTGAATATATTTGTCCATTTTGTTTATATATATATATATATATATATATATATATATATATTCTGTTCATACGTTATTTTTATATTTAAGTAAATTCTCTGTTTATAATAAACAGTAATAACAACACTCACCGGCCTGAATATCCGAGAAATCTCCAACAGGAATGGAACCTGTATCCTACACGGAACGGTCTTATAGCCTGACGCGCTATACCGTTTAGCTACAAAGGAAGTGTCTGATTAGCAAGATTAAATTACTGTCTTGAAACTACAAATTTCTCATAATTTCCCTTGAACGCAGATATCTGCTCGAAGCGTATCTTAACGTAAACAGATGACATCATATATTATGAAATGGACTAAGTCTGACAATTATTTTAATATGTTTTCTGTTTGTACGTTATTTTAATAGATGCAAATATTTAAGTAAATGCTCTGTTTACAATAAACAGTATTAACAACATTTACCAGCCTGAATGTCACAGAAACTATGTGTCCTCAGACAGGAATTCCGTGTAGGATACAGGTTCGATTCCTATCGGAGGACCCACATATATTAAAATATTTGCCGGACTTAGTAACAATTCATAATATATATATATATATATATATATATATATATATAGTGTAACCCGGATATAAGAGAGTTGTCGGGACCGGAGAAGAATTCTCTTATATCCGGGTTTCTCTTATATCCGGGCGCACATTACCCCTTACAATTTATTTCATTCAGAAGTTTCTACTAATCATGTAATAGAAATTAAAAAGAGTTTCTTTTTATTTTATCATTCACCTGGATATCTCTGTCCATTTTGTGTATATATATTTTTCTTTAATCTCTAATGTGGGCTCGCACCACCCCTTGCAACTTAGTTCATTAGTTCTAGTTTTTTTATTTTCATAGTTTATCTTTCCTATTCAGTCTTTCTTTCGGGGTGAGTTTTACTTCCTCTACCCCACAGCGAGCTTTAATTTCTCTTCAGTAAGTACCGATTTTAATTTCAGTTCGTTTTTGCCACACATGCACGGGGGCCCTTATATACATATGACAGCACCCACGACTGCGCTGAAACTTCATCCCCCTTGTGTATCACTTGCCTATTTATCGTCCTCTGTCTCTACAAGAGTTACTTTTCTCATCAGTCTTTTATTTTTCGGTTCGAAACTTTCCCAACCATCTACATCAGCTAGTCTAAAATCTTTTGACCCTTTCTGACATCTGATCCCAAATCACGAACGACACTCGTCCTGTCTATTCCACTGTTTCCATTAGCATCTTTAGCTATCACGGACAATTTCTTCCTTTCAATATGCACTGTAAATAGTTTTCGTGACTCTGTCACTTTAATTCATGACTCATTCATCAGAGCCAATCTACTTCATTAGTAATAAGCTACTATTACCAAGATATACCTCATATTAAATCCACCACATATGTTCCTGTAATTTTACTTCCAGCAGCATCTATAAATAGCTTAATGTTTAATTTAAGAGTTTCTGCGGACTGGCTGACGAGTGTATTGACCTGCTTCTTAATTGTTCATTCTTTAAAATTCTACATATGAATCCCAAACAATATTCACCTATAGTCACGTATCCTTTAGCCATTAGTTCTTAGTAACAGCCAACATTTTATATGAAAACACCACCGGCAACATAGTCTTCATACTACTCATGCCAGCATAACAATAAATTGGTTTATTTAATTAAAGTAATAATGGTTTTGATTATCTTTCCAGATCGACATTCTGGTGAACAACGCCGGTCGAGGCCAGCGGGCAGCCTGGGAAGAAACGTCACTGGAAGTTGACCGACATTGCCTCGAACTGAATGTTCTTGGGCATTTGTCGCTGACAAAGAGTGTCCTGCCACACATGATGAATAGAGGAGAGGGTCACATTGTGGTCACTTGTGGAGTTGAGGGCAAAATCGGTGAGTTAGCAGCATCAGCGAGAACAATGGAATTTATTTATAAATTTCGTTCTGTATACTTTCTGGGCATCTCTAGTCATTCGTGTCCAGATTCATATCAAATAAGCCTAATTCCGAGAGATCCGTCTTCTGGCAGTAAGTCCCTATTGCACGTACGCGACATGAGGTTCACTGGGACTCAAAAGGTCCTCCGGAGAGGAACGAAACACGTGTTCTTACTAAGGCATCCAGTGAGTAAAAAAAAGAGAAAGGACTACAATTTTGCACCTTTTTCTCACATCTTTTGGAACTCCATATAGTGGTGGTTAGCAGAAGTTATTTGGCATACAAGTGGGGTAATCCCACACACTAAAAGAGGTATGATAAATATGCACGGTTCTACGCATGTGGCAATAGCCGATAAGACGGGGAAAATTTTGTTACCACACGTACAAATGTGTATGGGACTCACACAATTAATATAGACTTAGCGAAAGATGCCTTCCAAAACCAAGCAAAGTATTAAAAACAGGAAAATCTCGTTAGAAACAAAGAAAACAGTACTTTACTGTTATATAATATCTACTCTCCTATATGACAGTGAATACTGGATAATCTCACCACAGATGAAGAAGAGACTTGAGGCAACAGAAATGTGGTTCTACAGAAGGATGCTGAGAATACCATGGACTGAGCATGTGAGAAATGATGAAGTTGTAGAGAAAATGGAAAAAGGATACTTATATTTAGTATCTAAAAGAGAGAGATGGAATTTCTAGGGAACGTAATGAGGAAAGAGGGCTTGGAAGATTTGACACTCACTGGGCATATTAGAGGCAAGAGGGATAGATGAGACGGCCAAACAGTTACTTACGAAACTAATTATTTTTTCTTGTTGAAATAATCTTGTGATTTTGCTAACTTGATCTCTTCTCTACTTTTAAAGACGTCTTCATTAAGAAAATGTCCTGTCGACCTGAAGAAATCAATGAAGGTGTTAAATCCCTAATATAGGTTTGCTGGAGTAAATTCTCCGAAAACTATCGATTCAATCTTTTCTTGGGGTAATTTATGGTAATTATTAATTATTATGGCATTTACGTCTCTATATTATTAATTATTATGGCATTTACGTCTATATTTTCGTAGACATAAAATGCGGCCCTCGCCCAAGCTTTCCATCGACCGGCCAATGATCACCGCACGTTGCCTTCTAATCCTCAATTTTGTCCGTGTTCACCCAAAACTGGGAAAGGGTGCGATGCATGCTCACAATGTAACACGATGAAAGAAATGTTACTTCGAGAAATAAGAACGCGAACCTTGTTTTCCGTATTACATGTAGGTATTTTATTCAGGACCATCTTCTCGTCCAGGTGGGTAGGTAGGTAGAAAATACTTGGGACAGATTCTGCTATGCCAGCTCTTCCCTCTATCAACTCCTCTATCAAATCCCGGCGTGATGACTGGCAATACGAAATAGGAGCTTCAGAATCGCGACACGAACACTTCCGTCTCTCCCCACTCCGATGCATGACTTTTAATATAGACCAGCACACGGATATAACCTATTTCCGGTCTTGTTACCACTTGATCTCCGAAAATCCCTTTACACCTCATTCACCCGCGCCTAAAGTCGATGTCACTTAGAAGACCGAACTTCAAAAGGAATCATTCGTTGGTCTATCAAATGGAAATCCTTGAGACCGAAATAAAACTGCCTCTTCCCTTTTCTACGTGGCCGTCCATAATATCACATGTTGAAAAGGTACTGGAATGGTGATGTATATTAAGAGGGCAAAGGTCAGTAGTTAAAAACAAGAGTACTGTTTAAAGACACGAAAAAAGACTTTATAATTTGTTTTCGGAATAGAAACAGAATAATAGCTATTTTGGAATATATCGCTTTAACTTTCTGATTTTTTTCAGGTGCCCCATATTCTGCAGCCTATTCTGGTGCCAAACATGCCTTACAGGTAGGCAAAACGCACTACGTAGAACAGTATTATAACCTAGACGAATAGAAAAAATAACAAAAGAATAAACAAGATATATTTAGTCATTTATAAAGTTTATATAGGTCTGGTACAGCGCCATTAAGTATACAGCAATCCAGACAGAATAGAACTCACAACACAGGTGTAATGATCAACTAAACTGATTCGCCATTACCCCGTGGCACAGTGTCTCTCTATTTAGGCAAATGCTGAAGTGCGATGATTCGTAAAAGTGTCCAAATCAATTTTCTAGTGTGACAAGTTAACAGAGTGGCTCCTCACTATGTCCTTACGGTCAAATTACACCCTTGGGCAAATTAATTGAAACAAAACGAATAATTCCATTATTATTTACTTTTTTACGTATTTTTCCAATGAAACATGACCCAGTGCACATTTTAGTACTTCGTATGTCCATTCCACGAAGTCATTTCTTGCAGATTGACCACAGATTCTCGATTGGATTTGAATCAGGAGATTTTCCGGACCAGTCTATAGTAACTTGATTTGCTTACTGGTAAAGTTTGCCAGTGTGTTCGTACAGCGTTACAATTTTCGTACACTTCCTTGGAGTAACGTCAATTGCAGACAATGGCCGTAGGATAGCTAATCGACAATCGAGACAATACTGTCTGGGTGTGATAAAAATTAGATGCAATCACGGATGATGTAATATTTTTCAAGGCCAAACAAATTTCATCGTACACCCCGAAAGTAGATTAATATTACTGCACGCCACTACAAATGACCTAATCTGAGGAAAACATAGAAATCGATTACACCCTGTCACTCCAGTGGGTCTAAAACTGACCGTATGCTGAAAGAAAGAAAATTAAAGCGGTTGTTTCAATTAATTTGCACAAGGATGTACTTAGTAAACATTGTTTCCCGTTCTATCACCGAAGTTAAGACGTGTCGAACCTGGTCAAAATGGGACCGTTTGTGAATCAACCGCCTACAATTTGAAATATGTTTCGGTTTTAAATGACCTAGAAAGAGTTGATAAAAAATCAATTAAAAAACAATCTTTGCCGTGAGTGGCCTTGTGTCAGACTTAGTAAAACTTATTTCTTTGAATCCTTGCTGTACAGTGTATCAGATTTTATTATGCAAGTCAATGTTTTCGCAATAAAATTGGCATAAAAAATTTCAGCATATATTTACATTATAAATCTATTATAGGCACCTCCCCTTTGTCGCGGAAAAAAAAAAACAGCATAGCATGATGAAAAAATTCCCCAAACGTCATAAAAACAAAGTTTTATCGTCAAAATGTCTATGTTATTATTAAGAGGAAAGACCAAAGTAGTTTTTATTAAATTTTTTAATCATTTCTAGCACGTTTGAAATTTTGTTTAAAATCTTGTTTTGTATTTTTTTTTTTCGTCAGCAGTCAACGTCATATTTACGATTGGTGTTTTAGCGATGAAAAACATTGATTTATAAATTCTTGCAAATTTTTTTAGAAAATGTTGGTAATTTTTTTTTTTTTTGCACATGTTACGTTCAAATCCACCCACCCATACAAATCGCCACAGTGCTACGAGAAAATTTTAAGCAAAATCGGAACAATAAAGAGACATATTTAAAATCAGAAAATGAAAGTTGAAATATCTGGGTCACATAATGAAGAAAGAAGGCTTAGTAAATTTGACACTCACAGAATATATTGAAGGCAAGAGGAACAAAGGAAACCAGTTGAAAACCTATTTAACGAGTTTGCGTTAACGGTTGATAGGGAGGGGATTAGGAGGGATAGCAAAAAGATAAACCTTAGTAATTTCTGGGTCACATTATGAAGAAAGAATGCTTAGAGAATTTGACACTCAAAGGGCCTATTGAAGGTAAGAGAAACAAAGGAAACCATCGGATAACCTACCTAACGAGTTTGTGTAAATGCTTGATAGAACAAGGAATGAGAGACATAGTAAGGAGACAAACATTACTTCGTGATATGAAGTATAGGAAATCGTGGAGAGCTGTGATTCTTCATCGTCTGAAAGGACACTGGGTAGATAAAAGAAAAAAGAAAACTTATACTGTCGACTAACGACAGTGAATAGACAGTGCAGATCGTAAATAAAAGATAAGTTTCTTCATAAGTTTTCTTTATATTGTATATTTTCTTTGAGACACATTTCATTGTCACCAATTTCTTTTCTTCCATCCAAGAAGTAATTCCCTTGCTTGCTAGTCTGATAATGCGAATTCAAATTTCCACAATGAACTCTGAACATTTAATTCTTAAGGACAATTGCGTTAAAAAGCTAATAATTACAAGATAACGTTTTTGCAATGCCATTGCATTAAAAGTATTTTAGCATTTTGAAGCCTGTGTCGTCAAAATACAGTTTCTCGCATTGAATGAACAAGTATAAAAAAGCAATCGTGACAAGTGGATAATTTAAAATAAATAAATAAATTTTCAAATGATTTTCTCAATAAAAATGATAAATATTTAATTGCATTTTTAAAATTTCAGGGCTGGTTTGAATGTTTGCGAGCAGAAATGTACAGCCACAATATCCGAGTTGGTGTACTGTATCCCGGGCCTGTCTTTTCAAATCTCTTGGAAAATGCTTTCACCGGATCGATTGCTAATGTGAGTCATGCCTGGATCTTTTCTCTTTCTTTCTAGTAGGTTATTTGAAAAGGAATGTCTTATTTTGGAGACTAGCGTAGTTAGATTTAACACATGGAATCACTTTTCAAATGACTTCAAAGAAAATCTTTAACATATAAGTAATATATGTAGTAAAATTGTTATCGCTATTTATGTCTATATATTCCAATTGTTCTGGATTTCTGTTTGACATGCAGCTTTATTGGAAGCAGGATAAAATTATTCGTCCAATGTTGCAAAATTTTAATTTCTTTGTCAAAAACATAATCATCATTATTAGCAATGACAAAACTCCTAGAATGAAACTGATTCTTTTATTCCTTGTTGAAAGAATCTTGTAATTCTGAATGAATATAATTCTGATTATGCCGAATTGATCCCTTCTCTACTTTTAATTGTTTGGCCTAAGTATCGTTCTACGGCAGGAACCCAAAGTAATTTTGTTTATGACTTCGTTATTAGTAATGACAAAATCTCCAGTCATAGCCATTGGCTATGACTGGAGATTTTGTCATTTAAGATTTAATCTTCGGAGGAAACAACTGATTTTATGCTTGGTTCCTGAAGTTCCGTTTCTCTGGCTATACCCACGCATTATAGCAAAAAAGGGTGGGGGTCAGTGTGCATATTTTGATTTCTGAGGCTATATGCCGACGTAATTGCGATTTTTGAGTAGGTACTGACGCGCATTCTAAAATAGCATGGTGCCACATTTCAACCCCGTGAGAGGATCATAAAATATCCAGTAATATATCCCACAATGCAATTTCACAACTGAACAACTAAACCCTGTTTTATCATCCCTATAAAATCTCTTATTTCCGACCTAGCCCCTTTTCTGATTGTTGGTTATTCTTTCTGCTTAGCATTACGGTGTGAAGATGGACATGAAGGAACGACGAATGGAACCTAGGCGCTGTGCTCGCTTGATGTGCTTCGCAATGGCCAATCAAATGGACGAAGTGTGGATCGCCAGACAACCAGTACTCTTTTTGATGTACTTTTGTCAGTACTTCCCTTCATTTGGCCAGTGGTAAGTTGATTATGTACTTTATCAGGAACAACGGTATTCGTTGAAGTGGCCCCAGAAAAAAATAAAATGATAGCCATGACATATTTTGCAGATTTTTCTTTCCTTTTTTCTTACCTTTTTATTTTCTTTCTGCCTTTGTTTGTCTGCTTGTTTGCTTCTTTCTTTCTTTCTTCACATGTCCCATTGTCTATAATCCCTTCTTTCTTTCTTTCTTTCTTTCTTTCTTTCTTTCTTTCTTCAAAACGCTCATCTTGTGTCTTGAATACCATTTCTCTTTTTTCTTTGTTGTACTTTTCATTCTACCTTTGTTTATTTGTTTGTTTGTTTGTTTGTTTGTTTCTTTCTTTCTTTCTTTCTTTCTTTCTTTCTTTAGAACACTCATCCCATGTCTTCCATTCTATCTTTCTTTCCTGTACCTTTCTTTTCTTTCAACTTCTTCCTCTTCTTTTCATTCCATTCTCTCACGTTTGTTTGACGTGACACTTTCGCCTTCATTACTTTCAGGCTCATTATACATTTCTTCATCGCTATCGAGTTGCAATCTAACTTGGTCTGTATGCGCTAATATTCCATTTCCATTTTTTCTTCTACCGTAGAGTTCTGTCCACCTTGCATTATGAATCTTGTCTCTTGTGGATTAGATACACTATTCTCTTTGTACCATAGGTTTTCGTTGGTAACATAGGTCAGTTGGGCTTTAATTTGTCTACCCATGAGATCGAACGGACTTTTTGACCTTCCAGCATGTGGTATCGTCCTATAACGTAGCAACACTCTAGAGAGAAATGTTTCTATCTTTTCTTTCCGTTGTATACATATTTTCAACCTGTTTTTTTATATAGTTTGCACCAACCTTTCTGCTAATCCGTTTGATTGCGGTTGGTACGTAGGTGGGAATATGGTTTGCATCCAGTTCTGTTCAACCATTGCTATAGTTCCTCGTCACAGAACTCTGGTGCGTTGTCAGATACTAACGTTTTCGGAATTCAATTTCTTGAAAATATGTTCTTTGGCGTTTGTTTCACGGTCGAACTTCTTTCGTTGGAGATCTGGCCAGCCTGAATATGAATCTACCGGTATTAGTAATAATCGCATTCCATTAACATGGGCATGATCCATGTGTACTCTTTAGGGCACGGATGTGTTTTTGTCTGTTTAAATTTTCTTTTTTCATTGCACATTTTGCACCTTTTTATGTATTATTCTACATTTGTAGAATAGCCTGGCCACCATGCCACTAGCCTTAATCTCCTTTGTGTAGCTGTTATTCCGCAATAAACCTCATCATGTATACTTTTTATAATTTTGCTCCTTTGCGTTACTGGTGGAACCACTACGTGTCAATTACAAATTACACCCTTTACTACGGTTAACTTGTGTTTTACCTATTTAAAAAGCCTTTGTGCCCGTGAGCAATTATTCCACTTATTTTTTTTTTATCCTGAACAATATACTATTCAATATGAGATCTCGCTTCGTATCCTCAGCTAATTTGTCTATCGACAAAATATCAGTAACGAGACAGTATAAGAAAGCATCTTCGAATTTTTTCCTCCCCTTTCTCACTTTCAGAAGTAATAAACCTCAATCTCGACAAAGTGTCTGCATGCGGAATGGTATTGCCTTTCACGTACTCAATATCGAAGTCAAATAACATTGAAGCCCATCTTCCTAGGATTAAATATGAATTCTACAGATCGAACCTTAATAGGAATTTATTTCCAATAAGCACCTGACGACCTCTATTTGTCATCTATATGATAGCCAACAATTCTTTCTCAATGTTTAAGTAGTTCAATTCGGCTTTTTGACAATTTTCTCGAAAGATACATAATAAGATGACCATCCTGAGCTAATACTCCCGAAATTGACTGTTCACTCGCATCAGTTATTACTACTATTTCCCTCCTATCGGAACTCGTTCAAGTAGATCTTGTTCCAGTAATTTTTTAGTTTTTCCACAATAGATGAACTGGGACTTTTCGTGCTTGAAAATATGAGGAGGAGACTTAACTTTGTTTCATAGATTTTTAACATTCCACTTTCTCAGGCCTTTACTTTGTTCAACAATTTTGTCGTATTTATGTTCAATACATCATTTCCTATTAGACCGTGTTTCTTTTCACAGTTTCCCACAATAACTGGTGATACGTAAAACTTATCTTTTAATTCCACATAGGCTTCAAAATAGCCTGACGTTTTTATAACGGATTCAATTTGACAAGTTTTTCCTTTAATCTTGGTTTTCCTAACTTCTTCCAGAAATTTCTGGGTATCAACGTCACGCCCCTTTTCGTATCTAGTTTTATCTGAAATAAGACACTACTGATTCGAATTTTTAATAATCCTTTTTCATTTTTTTTTTCAATGAAAAAACGTTCATACTTATTTACTCTTCATTTTGTTGGACCATATCTACGTTTTTCTTTGTGAATTTACACATACGTTTAAAATGATTCATTTTGAAACACTTTTCACATCTTTTTTTTATATACCGGACATTTTTGTTTTTCTCTTTGATGTTGATATCCACAAAAAGTACACCTCATTTTATCCGTAACCTTTGTCCTATTGAATTTTCCAATCAATTCTTGTTGCTGAACAAATTCAGCACACTGTTCTAGTGACACCTTTCCCAATTATAAAAGCATTAAAGTCAATTGCCGATATTCCTCATTTTGAAGGCTGTTTACCAATTTCATTTCGGATCAAATCCTCTTCGATTGACTGGTTTTCTGATCCCAGTTTCTCAAATTCACAATATTTAGCGGCCTGTTTAAGACGAAGAACATATTCAGTTAGTGGTTCATTCATTTTTTGAGAAATACTCATGAACTTAGCTCTCTCTGCATTCATTAGTTTTTTGGAGTTTTTTTTTGGGGGGGGGTGCTATGTTTTTAATTATTAGTTGACTTATATCGTCAAACGTCATATCCTCCAGCTGTCTTAGGTGTGCACTTGCTGATAATTTTATAATGGCCTCACAACCATATATGGATATCACAAATTCTACTGTCAGCTCGTAACAGCTGGAAGCATGATTCATCTGACCAACTGACATGTCGCCAGTTTTTTTTTTATCTCCAATTGTAATGTCAGAGTAACGGATGTTGCGTCATTAATGCTACCCTTATGGTTTACGTGTAATAATGCATTGCACGCTGTACATTGCGTTGACTGTTGGGTGAACAGTACCGGAATCGAATTAGGGTATGATATGACGCAACGATCCACTGAGTTAGGTAACCATCCTTGTCAATCACCAACGAACTTGTTCTTGTATCAGGTAAAGGTGTCTGCAATTTTAATGTACCGTTCATGTCTACCCCCAAATCCCATATTCCAAGTATACCCCATCTTGGGTAAGACAAACTACATCCGCGTCCTGGGTAAGACGATAAACTACATCCAGCAGCAAATTCTCTGATCAGGAGGTTTTGAGGAGCGTGGAACCACCTCTTAATTGCTGGTGTTCCCAGGTCCACACTGATCCGAGGTGGTAGCACCTATTAGAGTCTCAACTACAGGCAAATAGTTAACCCCCAAATTGGGATCAAAATACCACGAAAGTGTAAAAATAGGTTTTAATACCAGTAATACATTTTTGTAAAAACTTATTACCAGCAATAAATCTTTGAAGAAAAAATTATTACCAGCAATACATTATTGAAAAAAATATTACCAACAATAAAAATCTTGTCGGCATTATCACTGAGGTTGATATACTGTAAAACAAACCGAACCAAACCAGACCAAGTATACCATACTAATGTTGACCGAATACAATCTAGAGCATTTAACATTTTGGAGATAGTTTTCCATCTTTCTAGAAACGATTTCATGGTCAAACGGTATTAAATCCTCGTCGCGTACTATGACTACCACAGCTACATAACCGATTTGCCTATTACGTCACACACGTATCATCTGGCTGAATCCACTTCTACAACTTTTACATTACAATCCAACGTCTTTTAATTTTTTTTTATTTCAGTTTAGGTCTAATTTTAATTTCTGAATTCCTTTTGTCGTGGCAAGATGGCCGACACAATTACAATAATAGTAATGGCAATATGAGCCGTTTCTTTACAAGCAAACATTCGGCATTCATTGATCGAGAATGTAGTCTTGCTGTCGGTTGAAATTTATAAAATCTTTCTCTTCAAACAAATTTTCAGAAAAATAGTCTTCTCAAGTCCAGTCGCTGTTAATGTTCTTTATGTATTGATGGGGGTTTCCTTCCTTGCCTTTTGTTTGGAGTATCGTTAACGTCTTGATTATGTCATTATTCTCTCTTCGTATTAAATGTGCTATCCATTTTAGTTGTTTCTGTTGTTGACAGTCATCAAGTTATGTGGTTTCTGTTATCTGGTACAGTTTGTTTTGTGATTCTGTAACACCAGTCTACGAGATTCGATAAGGAATTGTCTTCACTGAGGCCTACACATTTCATTCGCTCAAAAGCATTTTTGACCATCGATTTTAGAAAGCGATTGTATATAGCCAGTAGTTTAGATATTTCTAAACGAGTCTGGCGCCATGCGTAGCATCCATATCAAAAGCCTCGATCCGACGAGACTATTTCAGAACACGACTCGAGTTTTAAGCATTGTTCAACGCAAGTTATTTACGAAAAATGGAAAAGTTTCATTTCATAGTTTTATATAATCAACGTTATTTTTAACTCATAAATTAAAACACGTTTTTTTCTGTGGTTTCAGGATGCTCTGTCAATTTGGCAAGAAAATAATGATGACAGTAAGAAATGGAGCCCGTGTATGAGTGCACGAAACCATTAAACCATTTCATTGCAAGGTTTGTATGCTTTAATCTACTATATATATTTAAATCATATAATAATTATCAGTTTATTTATTTATATATTTCCTGTCCTATCTGTAGTGAGAAGGGAGGTAAATCAGCTTAAATTAGTAAATTTATTACTAATTACTTCTCTTAGTTGTTTTAATAATCTATACAAATAAAATACTTATTTGCATGTTTTGTTTTTGTTTTTTTTTAAGCTTATCACCCCAAGCAAGGCTGGAAGCCACTAGCACGCAAGAGGTTACAGAAGGTTTGGAGGAAGAGCAGATAGGAGTGGTAAAGGAGAGGATGTGGAGAAAGATAGTGGATCAATCAAGGCAAGGGGGTTAAAGAAGATTTGGAGCGAGAGCCGATAGGAATGAAAGGTGAAAAGATGTGGAGAAGGGAAGTGGATAGATCAAGGCAACTGGAGATGACAAAATTAGTTCTTGAGAAAAATGATCCGTTTAATTAATCAGTTCCTTTACTCCTACATTTCTTAGATTGCAGTCTTATTTGTTCAAGCCTTTCATGTGAGGGACTCAGATATATTTGTCTATTAAGTGATTGTCTTGCTTCAACTTGGTCTTGAAATAGGCTTTGTAATCGCCGTCTTTGTCATTCTGTTTCGAATATTTTTCTTCTGTGAGATATTTCTATTTCATTGTTATATTAAACACATACAGTTTTTAATATGAAAATATATTGAGCAAAAATCGATTTATATAATACCAGGAGTAATTAATGAATCATAGATACCATTGAACATCTAAAAAATGCAACCGTCATCAGTGCTTGATATTGAAAAGTGTTTTTTAATTGGACTAAATTTCAAATCCAGTGGACGTTAATAGTCTCAGTACGAGAATCAACAATCCTTTTACCACGGAACCTGATAAAGAGTTTTATTACAATTTTTCATGCTCTTAGACTGACTCCCAACCAAGGCTAAACAGTCTAGTTTACCCTGCTATTTAGCTCATAGCTGGGGTCAGTGAGTAGAGATGGATTGATGTCTTTTCCAGCAGTATTATTACGAAGTGACTCTGCCAGAATTTGATCTCGGGTTGCTGTTTCTACGTTCCCTGATAATAAACGTTATGCTGCTCACATATTCAAAACGATGTTATTTTAAATGTCATGTAACAATGGGACGTAGGAAATCATAATTCTTCTTTTCTTGAGGCTAATAGTGTGAAAGTAATCGGGCGGGAATTTGAACTACATTACCAAAAAGAATACTAAAAAAAACTTTTATTTCCTCGGAACAGTGAAGAGGGACAAGATCTGGACCAAATCAGACACAATGTCTAGGTACCTTTTTTATCACACTGAAATAGTGAATTTTTTTGTTTTTACTAATAAATGTACATAATAAAAACTACTTTTAATCTGTCTGTCTCTTTTCAGATTCTTCTTTGATGTGGTAATGTTGAGGACATTCCATGAAGCACTGCCTGATCAAAGTCTTCGATGTAAAGAAAACACAGCGCTTTTTCCTGCATTGATGCTTCTTCTCTTTAAGCACCTTTCGATTGTAATGTAGAGTGGCTGGGATGAATGCGTCCGGCTGACTAGAGAGGGAATAAAAAGAAGGTTTACAGAAACCAAAGCGTCGTTGTTGTTCTTATTATTAACTTATTATTAGGTGGTTCACTGTGTCATGCTTGATAATCTTTCTCTCCAGAATCTATCTTACACGTTTATAAGTCTACCATTCGTCCATGCATTGAATATTACTGTTAAATCTGGTCTGCTGCCGCTATGTATTCAAAGATTCTTGATAAAATACAAAGAAGAATATGCAATGTTATTGGTCCTGACCTGGCATGTCGGCTTCAATCACTTTCCCATTACTGTAACGTAGCTGTCTTGTGCCTTTTCTACAAATACTTTCATGATAATTGTTCTGATGATCTATTCTATTTAGTACATAGACTTTAAAAATTTAAGCGCAGTACTAGATTAGCTGTTAGGTACCATCCTTTTACAATTGGAATGGCTAGTTATAATCGTAAGTTCTATGCCTGTGGAACTCTCTTCCGGCTTTCTGCTTTCCAGAAAACTTTGATCTTTAAAAACTTAAATGAAATGTGAATCTTTAGCTTCCGTCTTCTTAATTCCTTTTCTTTTATTGTTCTCTCTTTTTAATAATGTTTTCTTTTTCTCATATTCTTTCACACTCAGTAAACCATTGTATCTTAGTGGCTTTATTGCCTTGCTTAGGGTGAAATGATTAAAAAAAACTGATTGTTAACGTTCATACCAGTAGTAACTGGTGCGCTACATTAAAGGTTAAGTAACAAAAAGACTACACCATTTCTTTTCTTTTTTTGTTAGTATTCTAGCCGTTTTCAATCATACTGTCATCTGGAGAGTGTTGAACTGCTATCTAATATCAATCCTCTTATATGGTAGTGAATACTAGAAAATCTCCTCACAGATGCAGAGAAAACTGGAGACAATAGAAATATGGTTCTACAGAAGGATGATGAGAATGCCATGGACAGAAAGCGTAAGCAACAAGCAAGTCTTAAGGAAAATTAAAACAAAATGTCACTTATAGTCAGAATCAGAAGAGACAGCTGAAATTTCCTCTCGATATTATAAGGAAGGGGAATTTGAAGAATTTGACACTTACAAGTCACATATCGAAGACAAAATGGACAACGTTTCATGTCATCAGATAATGTCCATTGCCTTGTTCTGCCTTGAATGTCACTAGGAACCACAATTGTGAGATAGAGGAGAGTGGTGATCACAGCGGCGCAATATGTTAATTGATGTGCTTGGCCATCCGAGGCTTAAATGAACACTGATTTTAACCGGTCGACTACTTTGTTTTATTTAAGTCGGCAGCTGACGAAATTCTCTTTTAAAATTATTGCAGGTTTAAAATTCTGTTCTTCTGATTGGTGAAAACGAATCCAAATTTTACTTCTCAATCCATTTTATCCAAAATATTCGATTTTTATTGCCCTACGACCGACATAGCATCGCCATAAACAGGCTCAAAATAAAGGCTTATCAAGGAAAAATCCAGTCCGAAAACCCTGTTCTTTTTGGAGGGTTTTACAGCGAGCCACTCAAGGTAGAGGGTTACGTTAGGAAGACATTTGTGTGTAGAGGTGATTAATAAAGTCTTCTCTCTAAGGTATTGCTAAGGGGCATAGGGCAGTAATTTTTTTACATATTTTTTAAATAATAATTCAGATTCATTACTTAACGGTATTTTTTTGTAAATATGGCTATTTTGAAAAAACATAACATACTTATAAATTAAATGATATGCCTTGGAAGTCGTTCAAAATGGCTAAATGTAACAGGAGGATTTTATTAGTATTAATTTTGAATATATATGCAAAATCATTGCACATAGTGCTTTCAAAATCTCTATTGCATTGTTCTACGGTATCACAATTTAAAAAAAAAATCACAATCAGGCTATCAATTGTCGACATATATCACGAAAGGTTTACCGATACTAAAAATGTTTGCCGTTTATGGAAATTGGAACCGGAAGTAAAACTTTTTTGCTTAAAATTCATCTTTGTGACCGATTAAGAGACTAACTCCTAATCTTTTAAATCTAACCAGCATCTTTAATTTTTACTTTACTTTGTTTCTACATTTTAAACTGGGATTTGCTGACCGCATTATCTTTCCCGAACGAGTTTTAGGTTTTTATCTTAAAAGACTGTTTCTCAATGAACAACACCCTAAGATTATTTTTTCTTCCAAGTAATTGACAAAATTCCACCTAGTTCTATATACCGTAATTATTCGTGAATAATACATATTTTCTCCCACATATTTAAGCCAAACGTTAGGCGTGTGTATAATAGACGATAATGAAACACACGTCGCCATATCTAGGACAATATGACCGGAAGTAAGTATATATGGTCCAAACTAACTAATGTGTAACAAAGTCTTATGAAGTAATCTCTGGAATAGACGTTCACTATTTAC
Source organism: Acanthosepion esculentum (assembly GCA_964036315.1). Taxonomy (NCBI): domain Eukaryota; kingdom Metazoa; phylum Mollusca; class Cephalopoda; order Sepiida; family Sepiidae; genus Acanthosepion; species Acanthosepion esculentum. Next base: position 89,017,362 of record OZ038507.1, read on the forward strand.
ATTATTCGGACTATAGTCCTCATCTTTGTCGCCATATTTATTACATTGGAATGTCGAACTGAACCCTTTATTTCGCTCACTGGGGTAGACTGTTCTAGTTCCACGTTTTAATGGATGTCAGTTATCAGTTATCTCCTGTTAATTTCCCTCTGAAAGTTCTCCACTGCGTTAACCAGGTATTGAGCTCACACTCTTTGGTTCCTGTCCCTGGATCTAACCAACGCCTTTATCCAATGTGCCATGTGTCCTTGAGAAGAAGGCCGAAGCGTACAATGGCCGAAACGTTGTGATAAATATGGCGACACATATGGCACAGTGGATAAAGATATGACAAAATATGTCTATATTTCTGAGATGAGGTATTATGCACACTATTTACATTATGGCGACAAAGATGAGGACAATAGTCCGAATAATGTAAATAGTGTACATAATACCTCATCTCAGAAATATAGACAGATACTGAAGGGCCGAAACCTTGTAATAAATATGGCGAAAAAGCTGAGGACAATAGTCCGAATAATGTAAATAGTGTACATAATACCTCATCTCAGAAATATAGACAGAATAGATGTTGTCAGATCAACGGATGGTAGCTCGACTGGCATTCGCTGTAGCGTTCTGCTTTTATAGCAGTATCTCATTTACATACACAATACTACACTTCTCTGAACCAAAATGGCCTTATGCACTTCGCTGATATTTGACTTCTAGTTATTCTTGTGAATTTAAACTGTCTTTCTTGGTGTGTTTCTTCTTATAGAGGACTTAGATCTGAGTTCATTTTCCTCTTCCGACTCCTCGCCAGATTTCTGGTCATTATCATCCATAAATTATTCAGTTTCACTGCAGAATTCATTAGTCTTCTCCTGTCTTTCATGTTCTTCTCCTTCAGATTCTTCGTCCATTGCTATATCCTATTTTTTCAGTAGTATTGCTGTCTTGTCCTTTCTCTACTACAAAGTTCGTCTTATGTGTGTAGGGAGACCACAGTTGTCTTCCCTTTGCTTTAGCTCATGAGAGTCGTGGCCTCGTTTTAGTAAGTAGAACTCTTCTGCCCTTTTTGTCGTTACTTCCGTTCTGGAAGGAACGACTTCTTTACCTCTCTGACCACCGGGGCATACACACACACGTGGAAACTGGTCGACATGGTACGGCCCAACGAGACCGAAAATTATTCATGTTGCTGGGGACAACCAAAGGCCATAAAAATTGGTAGGTCATTTCTTCGTTCAAATTCTGCTTAACCTCCTCGTTCCTTTGGGACAATATGAACAATTATTTGTTTTGGGACATATATAAATCTTATAAATACATATACGAAGGTTGTTTGCCTTATTAAATGTTTTTTATTTGTTACGCTCGAGTATTTCGTTTTCTTATATTCGCATTCAGTGTTAGTGTAGCAATGGCTACACTAATCCTAATATTAGTATCGGTGTGCTGCTAGAAGGCTAGAACACGCTATTCTTCCTAACACAGATAGTCAGTAAACTCTGTGTGGAAGATACGCCCATATACCAATAAGTGGTGACTCCAACGTGGCAGTATATTTTTGCAATTTGCAAAATAACTGTTAATGTTAATTTCGTGTGTTTGTGAGTGTTTTTTTCTTCCAACACAAATTATTTGCGATATAGGAATGACGACTCGTATAACATGGCAACATGGCTTCCCTCTCCTCACCCACGTGCGCTTTTTCTCCCATCCTGTATTTGAATTTGGCGCCGGCCTGCAACATTAGACTGTCTCACCCTTGGAGGCAGACGGGTCAGTAGCTTACTGCTAGAGTTCACAACACCCCATTAGTAGTAATAGCAGTGATAGCCAATTTTGACTTTTTGTTTAAAATATTTAGGTTCGTTTGGTTGTGTATTTTTTCTCTGTGGTACTTCACATTGTGAGGCGCATTTCTGTGTGGTAAATTCCCCATAAAAAATATACGAGATGGATGAAGAGAAAACGGCCGCTGTTTCGGCGGTGAACACTGTCAGTCTAGCCTACTTTAAAGCGGACCCAGCTTTATTTTTCGCACAGTTAGAGTCAGAGTGCGAACTGAGAGGAATTACCTCCCAAAAAACAAAATTTAATTTAGCGGTCTCCAAGTTGCCTCTCGAAGCTGTCTAGGAGGTTAGAGAAATTATTATCTGTCCGCCGAAAGATAAGCCATATTACAAGTTAAAAGAGGAACTTGTTCGGAGGACGTCTATGTCACGGCAAAAGAAATTGTCGCAGCTCTTGCATGAGGAACAATTGGGAGACAGCAAGCCGTCGCAATTTTTACGTCGTTTGCAGCATCTAGCCGGAGAGAGTAACGAGGATGGCATTATACGTCATATTTTTCTCCAGCGTTTGCCCCCTGCGTATCACACGGTTTTAGCCGCGGTGGGTGAAGATGCACCCGTCGAAAAGCTGGCTGAAATAGCAGATAACGTAGCTGACCTAACTTCGGGATGCACTGCTCCCGTTTCTGCCGTACAGACTCAAGAGGCAGATCCGCTGGCTAAACTTTTGGAGGGACAACGAAGGTTAGAGACTAGGATGGAAGACTTAGAGAGACGGTTGCAGAAGGTTAGCATTCCCCGCTCCCAAAGTAGAGGGCGTGTAAGAACTGTTAGCAAGGAGCCAATGTGCTACTTACACAAGAAATTCGGAGATAGGGCTAATTATTGCAAGCCCCCCTGTTCCTTCAATTCGCAACAGGGAAAAGCCTAAGCTGGCGACCGGAGGCGACCGGAGGCGACCCGGTGCGCTGGCGGGAAAGAGGTTTGTCGCTTACTATTTGTTTCGGACCGCACTACTGGTATACGTTTTCTCGCGGACAGTGGTGCGCAAATATCTTTAATTCCTGCCACTAGGACAGACAAGTTAAAAGGCCCTCACAAACTTACCTTGCAGGCCGTAAATAAGTCGCTCATCCAGACTTATGGTCAGAGGTGCCTTACATTGAATTTGGGTCTGAGACGGGTTTTCACCCATTTCTTTGTCCTTGCGGATGTAGAGAAGGCCATATTGGTGCAGATTTTTTACACAAATTTGGTCTTCTCATTGATGTTCACAGACGTTGTCTGACAGACCCTAAGACAAATACTCAATCACCGGGAGCCATTCATAATGTAATTCCATTATGTCCTACGGTGGCTAACACGGAAGATAATCCTATGTTCTGCGAACTCCTTAAAAAGTTTGAGAGCATTACCAAACCGGCTTTTCACAAAGATAGGTTACCCCACAATATAACACACCACATTGCTACTAGCGGTCCTCCTGTTCACAGCCGCCCTCGTCGTCTTGCACCGGAAAATTGAGTGTGGCGAGAGCGGAATTTATCCAAATGATGGAACTTGGTATTATCCGGCCATCAAAGAGTAACTGGGCATCTCCTTTGCACCTGGTACCCAAAAGTGGTGGTACCTGGCGCGCTTGTGGGGATTATAGGGCACTCAACTCTGTCACTAAACCTGACCGTTATCCCATTCCTCAAATACATGATGTAACGGCCATCATTCAGGATAGGTGCGTATTCACTAAATTAGACCTTATCAGGGCCTACCATCAAATTCCGGTAGAACCCGAACACATTCCAAAGACTGCCATAACAACATCATTTGGGCTGTTTGATTTTCTGCGCGTGCCATTTGGACTAAGAAATGCGGCACAGTCTTTTCAGAGATTTATCGACCATGTATTGCACGGTCTGCACTTTGTCTGTGCCTATGTGGATGATGTACTTATAGCCAGTTCTTCCATGGAAGAACATATTAAACATTTACAGATTGTTTTCGAGCGTTTTGAGAAATTTGGGGTTGTTATCGACCCAGTAAAATGTGAGTTTGGAAAGTCTGAGGTTATTTTCCTAGGTCACCGCATTAATTCAGCTGGAGTTTCACCTTCTCCATCTAAAGTGGCGGCCATTTCTGACTTTCCCTTGCCAGATACCATGAGAAAGTTGCGACAGTTTTTAGGGATGGTAAATTTTTTTCGAAGGTTCCTGCCAAATTGTGCGCAGGTTATAAAACCCTTGACAGATATTTTAACTGATGTCAAAAATTGTGACATAGTTTTGTCTGATGAAGCCTTGGCAGCCTTCCACCAAATTAAGGTTTTATTGTCCCGAGCAGTTGAATTGTCACATGTTGTCCCAGGTAGCGAGTTGTGTTTGGCAGTTGACGCCTCTTCGATTGGTGTGGGAGCAGTACTACAGCAGAAGATCGATGACCACTGGAAACCAATTTCCTTCTTTTCCAAGAAACTAACTTCTACGGAATCCAGGTACAGCATATTTGGACGTGAACTTCTCGCAGCTTATTCAGCTGACCGTTACTTTCGACATTTGTTGGAAGGGCGGACTTTCTACTTACTGACAGAACACAAGCCCTTGTTGGGAGCTTTTCAGTCAAACTCTGACAAGTATTCCCCACGGGAAACCAGACACTTGGATTATCTGTTACAATTCACTTCAGATATCCGTTTCGTCAAGGGAACTGACAACACACCTGCAGACACTATGTCTCGTGGCATAAATGCTTTTGTGCTGGACCCGTGCTTGGAACATCAATCATTTGTGGAAGCACAAGAAAAGGATCAGCAGCTACAGCATCTGCTACGAGAGAACCACACCTCCTTGACGTTGACGAAAATACATATTCCAAACACAGATTTGGAAGTTGTATGTGACACCAGCACCGGACGATTGCGCCCCTTCGTACCTGAGTCAATGCGGAAGACATTATTCTCCTCCATGCACAATTTGTCCCACCCAGGAGCTAATGCCTCAATACGGCTGATCACAGACAGATTTGTTTGGCCACGCATGAAAACTGATATTCGGCAATGGTGCCGTGTCAGAGGGCCAAAGTGGGGAGACATACCCGTTCACCTCCTGGATCCGACGAGCGGTTTGCACATGTGCACGTGGACATCACGGGACCACTTCCTTCATGTGAGGGAAAGACATATCTATTAACATGTGTTGATCGTTTCTCCCGTTGGTGTGAGGCTCTTCCGATGTCGGATATTGCAGCACATACCACTGCAAGGACTTTTGTTTCAGGATGGGTTTCCCGTTTTGGGATCCCTGCTTTAATTACTACAGACAGAGGACGGCAATTCGAGTCAGACCTGTTCAACCAACTGATGAGGATCTTGGGGAGTAAAAGAGTCAAAACCACTGCTTATCATCCCGAGGCTAATGGCTTAGTGGAACGTTTTCATCGTACACTTAAATCAGCTTTAAGGGCCGTGACGGATCAGGCAAATTGGCTGGAGAATCTACCGTTGGTTCTTCTGGGACTCCGCACTGCAGTTAAGGACGATCTTAAGTGTTCATCTGCTGAGATAGTTTATGGCACCACACTCAGACTCCCAGGACAGTTTTTCCTGCAACCTCCACAAAAGGTTTTGAACTTGACCTCGTTCGTTGATCGGCTTACCGCGAACATGGCGAACTTGGCATATAAGTCTCCTGCACAGGTTCAAAGGCAGATATATGTGCATAAACTACTGCAGACATGCACACATGTTTTTGTGCGGGACTTGGCTAAGTCCCACACATTGCAGCCAGCCTACAGAGGACCCTTCAAAGTCCTAGAGAGACATTCAAAATACTTTGTGGTGAGCATTAACAATGCAACACAAAGCATTGCTGTTGACAGATTAAAGCCTGCCTTTTTGGACACTACCTGGCTCAGCATGGACACTTCAGTGATTACTCCATCAGCAGTAGCACCGGGGGTAGTTAAAGAGACTGTGACCAGATCTGGCTGTCGTGTTAGATGGCCCAAACATTTATTGACATGAGTCATTTCCAGGTTTTGGGGTCAGCAGAACTATAACCGGAGGATATTCTTCCCGCCACATTGAACTCTTCCTTTTTCATTATGTTTCTTTAAAATTTGTAATACATGTTGTGAAGTTTTGTTTTTGTTACATTTTAGTTGTATCTCTAGTGCAGGTTAATGAACCTGTATAGGGAGGGGGTACTTGTAGGGAGACCACAGTTGTCTTCCCTTTGCTTTAGCTCATGAGAGTCGTGGCCTCGTTTTAGTGAGTAGAACTCTTCTGCCCTTTTTGTCGTTACTTCCGTTCTGGAAGGAACGACCTCTTTACCTCTCTGACCACCGGGGCATACACACACACACGTGGAAACTGGTCGACATGGTACGGCCCAACGAGACCGAAAATTATTCATGTTGCTGGGGACAACCAAAGGCCATAAAAATTGGTAGGTCATTTCTTCGTTCAAATTCTGCTTAACCTCCTCGTTCCTTTGGGACAATATGAACAATTATTTGTTTTGGGACATATATAAATCTTATAAATACATATACGAAGGTTGTTTGCCTTATTAAATGTTTTTTATTTGTTACGCTCGAGTATTTCGTTTTCTTATATTCGCATTCAGTGTTAGTGTAGCAATGGCTACACTAATCCTAATATTAGTATCGGTGTGCTACTAGAAGGCTAGAACGCGCTATTCTTCCTAACACAGATAATCAGTAAACTCTGTGTGGAAGATACACCCATATACTAATATCTGTATTAGATTCTTTGTCTTTTCTATACCATACACTTTCATTTGTTAAAAATGACATTTGATATCGGAGCTCTAATCTGTCTACCCATTAATACGGAGGGACTTCATAATTTGCTGGCATGTGGAATTGTTCTATAGCATAACAGTAATCTTGGTAAGTAATTCTCTATATTATCATTAAATGGGGGAAAAGGCCTTTAGACCCATTTTCACAGTCTGCACCATTCTTTCTGCGATTCCATTCGATTGTGCGTGGTAGGGTGATTTTTTATACGAGATGCATCCAATATGCTTTAGCTACGGGCACAAACTTTCCTCGCAAAATTCTGGCACCTTATCTGAGACCAAAGTTTTAGGCAAGACATTTTTTCAAAATATTACTCTGGGCCATCCTGAAAATGAGTCCACTAAAATTAAAAATAGCCCCGTGCCTTTAATATGGGCACGATCCACGTGTACCCGAACCTATGGTTCTTTTTCTTTAGCCCACGAGAGAATATTATTTTGCCGTAAGTTTCTTTTAATTCAGCAAATATTTAGGCCTTCAAAGTTCGCTTGGTACGCGAGTATATATATATATATATATATATATATATATATATATATATATATATATATATATATATATATATCACTGTAAAGATTATTTATAGTGCATACCCATATTTGAGTAGATGCCACATTTGTTTCAAAGAGTATATTTATTTTCGTCTATCGAGCTGAACATTCGTGAAATCTTAAAAGAAAATATGAGCCCTCCAGGCAGGATTCGAACCAGGGTCCCCTTTGCATGAAAAAGAGTCGTTAGATCTGACGCGCTTTAGACGATTCGATCACGAACAAAACTGGATTGTCCCTTTAAGCGAAATTCTTCTCATTCCAGATGCTCGAGAGTTCATATCAGCTTAATTTCGAATCTTAACGTAAACAAACCAACTTCTAAAGAAGTAGTGGATTTTTGCACTCTGACAGATTTTTATCGCTTTAAAGGTTATTTTTAGTGGATATCCATATTTGAGTAGATGCTCTATTTTCTTAAACAGTACATTTATTTTAGTCTGCCAGCCTGAATATTCGAGAAATATTAAAGAAAAATATGTGCCCTTCGGCTGGATTCAAACTCGCGTCCCCCTTTGCAGGAGAAACCGTTATTAGATCCGATGTGCTTTAGAACGACACACACACACACACACACACACACACACACACACACACACACATATATATATATATATATATATATATATATATATATATATATATACTGTTTTAAAAACAAGGAATTTATTAATGGTAATAGTCTCTAAGGCCCCTTCGTCCAACATCTCATCAGGAGAAAGTCGTTGGAAAAATTGATAAATTTAACGAAATTTTTTTTTTGCTCTTCATTTTCGTTGCTGTTCTTTTCGTTTAATTTATCAATTTTTCCAACGACTTTCTCCTGATGAGATGTTGGACGAAAGGGCCTTAGAGACTATTACCATTAATAAATTCCTTGTTTTTAAAACAGTATACAGATTTTGTACCACCAAGCATTTGTTCATATATATATATATATATATATATATATATATATATATATATGAAGAAATATAGTCTTAAAGTGTGCTATATTTATGGGATAAAGTGCTCAATATCAGAGATAGAGCGTGTGTAAATATAAGAGTTGCCTGACGATTGCAGTAGCATGAAACAGACTGTTGCCTCTAAGTGTTGACTTCTATGTTCACTTTTATATATACATATATATATATATATATATATATATATATATATATATATATATATATATATATTTGTAGAGAAGTTGAATATTTAAATTGCTAACAAGCATTAAATTAATTTCTTGATGGAGTTCTTAAACATTTAAATTACTATCAAACGTTAAAATCTGTTTTTATCTGATTTGCTAAAGCTATACCACCCCTCTTCCTCCGAAAACCTCTTTTCTCTTTACTTCCCCCTTTTTTCTTTTTCCCTTTTTTCTCCTTCCCTTTCACATATCATTTCGTTGAGTTGACCGATTAAATATGTCAATGTCTGATTCTTACACCCCTTCCTTCCTCAATATTAAGTATTATAAAGAAATATTAAAAATAAATTTTAAAATTCTCCCTTCCCTCTCTAAACTCGACCATGTCTCTCTCACCAGTCCTCGCTACATTCTATGTTAACTTTATAGGCTTAATACTGCCCGTCAAAAGTGTAAATTTTAATTTCATTTTTCGTTTCACCTTTTGAAAGTGATGTCTGAAGATCCAAGGACAGTTAAAAGCCCTTGGTGAAATAAACTATTACAATGGAGCCTTAAAGTGGTCTGTTTTTCTTTGAAATATATATATATATATATATATATATATATATATATATATATATATATATATATATATATCTTGTCATCCACAGACAGACTGTATCACAGCTCATTAGTGTGGCTAGACGTCCGGTTGCCTCTGGCTAGAATCCAAAGCCGGCTGAATTCGCGTCAGTCGGAAATTTTACCTTGAAGCCGTTGGCGCACGGCAGAGAAGAAGGTGAATTTAAGCGTATTTATATTTAGATAAACACACAGTGACTGAGAGAACTCGATTCGATTTACTGAAGTGTCTTGCATTATTAGCCGTAATAGTCACTGTTTACAAACCCACATATCCTCCCCAGAGAGCTCAACCGAAATAAATTTTTCAGGAGCATATATATTGTCATCCACAGATAGACTGTTTCGCTGTATCACAGCTCATCAGTGTGGCTAGACGTCCGGTTGCCTCTGGCTAGAATCCAAAACCGGCTGAATTCGCGTCAGTCGGAACGCGGAAATTGGAATCGGCTTGCCAAGTTATAATTCTGACAGAGAATGTTTCGTTCATTTTGCTTTTCGAAAAGGCATGAATTCATTTTTTTCAATCCATGGGTTAAATAGTAAGGAAAACCGTCTTTTCTTGCTCTAAGTTACCGCCATTCTAGAATAATGAAATATCTCTGAATTCAAAACCAGCTGGACTCCGTCTGGCTATCTTGTTCCTTAAACACAATCAACGCTACTCACCGCCTCTACAGCTGCAGAATATGTTGTACGCTAATGAGTTACGGGATTCACAACCGTGTTTTTATGTCTGGTCGTCAGTATTCAAATTACATACACAAGATTACACAATGAATTTTTATCGTTTTATGTCCTTGGTTTTCATATGTCTGCTCGTATCTTGTCTTACAATTTGTTTCTAATCCGAGGCGTTGGGCAAATAAATGGATAAAGATTAACTTTATAGATCTCACTTGTAAAACAAAACATAAAGTATTAGTGTGATTCCTTATTTGACACACGTACACATGCGCATTCATCGCGTATACTAAAATAAACATTTAGAAAAGATATCATCAATTTATTCGTAGTATTTCTCATCATAGTAAATCGTATTTTTCTAGACTTAAGTCTACCAATCATAATAAAACTAAAACAAAATAAATAATATTTTCTAATTTATATTTATAGAAACTACTACTTTGTTTTCCTGTCAGAGAAATGAATATTTGCAGATCTAGTAGCAACTTAAAATTTACGCAGTCGAGGCACTAAACAGAACAGGTCTATTGCTCTGAAAATATTTGTAGAAAACACTTCAGTCACTTTCTCACCATCGTGATGTGGCTTCCCTCTGCCTTTTCTACAAATATTTTCATTGCAATTGTTTTGATGAATTATTCTCCTAAGTGAGATGACTGCATGAATTTAAGTGTGTTACTAGTACTAGATTGGCAACTAGGTCTCACTGTTTTACTGTTGAACTAGCTAGAGGCAACCGTCAGTTCTGTTCTAACAGTTTACTTTCTCGCACTTCTCATCTGTGGAACACACTTCCGATCTATTGTTTCCTTATCACCTACAATCTTCAAAAATTTAAATACAACGTCAATCGCCATCTTCCGTCTTCCTGAATCCTGTCTCTTTTTTTCCTCTTCACTTCTCCTCATTAAAGTTTTGTTCATTCTCTTTCACTTCCTGTAACTCCTGTAGTGGCATTATCGTCTTGCTTGGAGTGAAATGAGTAGAAGAAATATTATAAAAATTTAACTTACTAAATGCTAATTTTTTGTGCCAAACACAAAAATGGAGTTACTAGGAATCGAAGTTGAAATAGACGCAAATAACAAACAAGTTATAACCACTGCGTAAAATCTTAAAGAAAAATCTTTTTTACGGTATAGACAAAAAACGTACAAAATTTGCACAAACATTTGCTTTTCTGTAACGATTAAGGCAGAATAACTATTTTTGATATGACAAAAGGTATTATAATTTCGAAAATAATAAAAGGATTACAATTTTGAAACTGACAAGAGGATTACAATTTCGAGAATGCCAAAAAGATTACAATTTCGAAAATGACAAAAGCATTACAATTTCGAAAATGACAAAAAGATTACAATTTCGAAAATGACAAAAGCATTACAATTTCGAAAATGACAAAAGCATTACAATTTCGAAAATGACAAAAAGATTACAATTTCGAAAATGACAAAAGCATTACAATTTCGAAAATGCCAAAAAGATTACAATTTCGAAAATGACAAAAGCATTACAATTTCGAAAATGACAAAAGCATTACAATTTCGAAAATGCCAAAAAGATTACAATTTCGAAAATGACAAAAGCATTACAATTTCGAAAATGACAAAAGCATTACAATTTCGAAAATGCCAAAAAGATTACAATTTCGAAAATGACAAAAGCATTACAATTTCGAAAATGACAAAAGCATTACAATTTCGAAAATGCCAAAAAGATTACAATTTCGAAAATGACAAAAGCATTACAATTTCGAAAATGACAAAAGCATTACAATTTCGAAAATGCCAAAAAGATTACAATTTCGAAAATGACAAAAGCATTACAATTTCGAAAATGACAAAAGCATTACAATTTCGAAAATGACAAAAGCATTACAATTTCGAAAATGACAAAAGCATTACAATTTCGAAAATGACAAAAAGATTACAATTTCGAAAATGACAAAAGCATTACAATTTCGAAAATGACAAAAGCATTACAATTTCGAAAATGCCAAAATGAATACAATTTCGAAAATGACAAAAAGATTACAATTTCGAAAATGACAAAAGCATTACAATTTCGAAAATGACAAAAAGATTACAATTTCGAAAATGACAAAAGCATTACAATTTCGAAAATGACAAAAGCATTACAATTTCGAAACAATGGAAAACAGAGAAAGCAACATTCAGGAAAGCAAAAAAGCAAAGGTTCAACCATATTTGAAATAACTAATAAAGCCAACTTTTATCCCAGAGCAATATTTTGAAATGTCTTTTTTTTATATTTAGGAACGTCTTTATGTTCTCTTCGTTATTTGTTCTTCGAAGGGCAGGAGAAAAAATTCTTTCGTCTCTCTGCAGCAGGCTTGTAACTATCCGGCTTCTCTTCTAAATGCCTTCACGACGGAATGCTTTCGCTGTGATGTCCAAATGCTTTCTGTAGTTATCTACCAACCGGAGTTCTTTTATTCAACAAAAGAGGATCACATAAGGCTCCATCCAGGTTTTCACAAGGGCTTGAGACAAAGTCTCTCATTGGCTAGTAAATATGCAAACATATTTTTCCATAAATTCAAAATGAATCCTTAACTAGTCACAAAACATGTTGGCGGTTTTTAACCACGAAATCCAAAAGATTTACATATGTAACTTTTTTACAAACCATCTGGCTTTCTAAAAAATATATTTCTGTCAAAAGAACGTGTACAAAAAAAAAAAAAATAAATAAATAAAAACAAACAAACCAATAAAACAACCCAAACAATTAAACATTTATTTATTCACTAAAGACTAACTTATAAGAAATAAAAACAATGTATATGTATGAATGACTTTAATTGAAGCAAACTTCATTGTGTGAATACTGGACAATCTCCTCACAGATTGAGAGACGATTGAAGCTACATAGTGGTAGCTTTACAAAAGAATGCTGTGAATGACATGGATTCAACATGTAATTAACCAGAAAGTTTCAAGGAAAAAAGAAAGAAAAAGAATGTTTTTACTTCAAATCGGAAAGCGACAGAAGAAGAAGAGCCTATCTTATAGTCGACATGACACCATAGAGAATCTGGTTAGCAAAGTTCATTTACTGTTTATAGAAAACAAATCTTCGACGATGTTTCCCGAACGATCATAAATCGGACTTGCTAACCAGACGCTTTCTCTGTAGCTGAGTGGTATAGCACGTCAGATCAGTTGACGGTTCCGTATAAGACACAGGTTCGATCCTGGTCGGAGAATGCATATTTTCTGCGAAATTCCTCGAACATCCAGACCGGTAAATTAATACTATTCATTAAAAAAAAAGAGAGCATACACTTAAATACATTGTTTCTGTTAAAATAACGTATAAACAAAATAAAATATATATGTGTGTGCTTGTATATATATATATATATATATATATATATATATATATATATATATATATATATATATATATATATATATATATAATATAATATAAAAGGCTCAAACACTAATATTCCATGGTTATAATTTATTACATTGGAATCGTAATCACGATCTAATTCATCAGATCTACAAATTCAAAAAGCTTTTTGAATTTGTAAGTCTGATGAATTAGATCGTGATTACGATTCCAATGTAATAAATTATAACCATGGAATATTAGTGTTTGAGCCTTTTATATTATATTCTTACTCTGTCCTGGACATTGAGTTCTACCTAGATTCTATCCTCTCCTCTTTGGATATATATATATATATATATATATATATATATATATATATATATATATATATATATATATATATATATATATATATTGACCACTAATATTATATATATATATATATATATGCAATTTTTAAGTATATTATTTATATGTTATATTCGCGGTACTTATTGGAAAGCGCTCAATATCAGTGATAGAAGGGTCACGAACTCACATCAATCCAACTATATGTATATACAGCTTTCAAGTACTCCTTCAATACTCCTTCTGATACTATCGTTACTAAAGCCCAATTTCCTCTAAAAAGGTGTTACAGACATATGAGCTGGTAAATTGTGCGTACATTTTGCGTGGGGTGGGGAGAATATACATTGTAGCGAGACAAGAGCGTAGTTAGTCTAGACTTCATGGTACCGCAAGAAAGGAGCAGCCACTTAAGAAAACATAACAGCGTAATTTTTGTCACCGGTGTTTACGTGTAAAAAGACGCCCAAATGATAAATAATCATATTTTAATCTAACGCCAAATTATATTCATCAGTTTATTAAGAAAGGTTGAAATAGTAAATAGCCAAGGAGCGATTTTGCTCAAACGAAAGGATGATATTATCCAAAAATGTCCCGTAAGATTAGTAGAGTCATGAACGTACTCATCCAGAAGTTGACTATATATTGGCATTTGAATTTACAAACGAACAACCAATAAAACTACGTATTTGTCGGTTGGTCCCAAGAATTTCGTACAATTTTTTAATGTTTCCTTCGATTTTCACCATTAGAAAAGGCCCTTTTCCAATGACAACCGTTCATAAACATTTTCAATAATACATACACTGATAGGTTCGATAAAGTAAAATTGGCAGCTGCTCTCGAAAATAGCCTTAAATCTGTTGTTAAATGGGGCAAGGAATGACTTGCTAATTTTAACACCTCCAAGACTAAACTGCTATCTTTTGTTCTAATCACCCCAGGGAAACTTTTCACTTTTCTATGGCTAATGCTAATCTCCAGGAGAGAGCAGCTCATTGCGCCTTCTCGGTCGCACATTTTTCACTGACCGGAAATGGAACGACTCAATTGCTGAGGTTGTTGCTACTCAAGTTGGTTTACTGTGTCGTGCTATAAAAATTTTCTCGTTAGAATGCATCTTGCAAAATTATAAATCTACCATTCGTCCGTACATAGATCTGGTGCTTCTATTATATACATAGAGATTGTTGACAAAATCCAAAGAAGAATCTGTAACGTTATCGACTCTGACCTGGCATCTTAGCTTCAGTCGCTAAAATTAAATTTACATCATTTTCCCAGATGGGAGAGAGTAAATAATTTTATGAGGATGGTAAGACTCTTCGCATTAGTAAGGAATAAAATCAAATGACAGACAAAAAGTTTGTGAGAGTTTCTAAAGGTGTAAATTTGGAAACAAAACAATAAAATCAGTCACCGGGATAGTGATTTTCTAAGCACAGCTTAGACGTGGCACAAGGTCGAAAGTATGGGGCACCCAGTGAGGATCGAACTCACTACACGGTCGTGATTGTTCTAGCGAGAGAGGCTTGCTAACCATTACACCGCCTCGGGGCGCCTCACTAGGATATGGATAAAATTTGGCGAAAGGAAGTCAGTGACGAAATTGCTCAAAGATGTTTCAGGATGTCGTAAACTAGAAAAGGAATCACTACACCGCATAAAAGACGGCCAGTAAACATTGGTGATGACCAACTGAGTACACGCGTTGAATCTAATCCACTTCAAAGTTGTATTAAATGGTTGCGTTAAGGTTTAACGCAAGCGATTAAACTCTTTGCGCATTGGAGACATTGTTCTTTTTAAATGTCTATTTAGGCAACAGCCGTTCATTAATATAAAATATGACAAGGATTTTCAAAAATGAGATAACGATTGACATTGCATTTAAATTTTTGAAGATCAAAGTTGTCTGAAGAAGCTGGAAGAAAGTTACACGAGCGAGAAATGCGATAGAAGAAATTATTAGCATAGAACTTACGGTTACGGATAAAAGAATGGTTAAATAAAAAATAAAAAATATATATCTTATCAGTCCTTTCTAAATCTCCTTGTCCTGTGCTAACTCACAAAAATGCTACAGGACTTCCAAGCTCTTCAAGGCTTTTACGGAGAACGATGGAATTTTATTGACAGTTCCTTTAATGTCATTGTTCAGTATCTATACAATCGTTGTCCGTGGTCACTCGCGAAAGTGTGCTGCATTGCGTTAAATCCTTTTAAACTCTGCATTCGAGCGTTTTACCGTTTACATGGTATGATGACGTCATACACGAGGCGACGTGCAAACGTAATTCTACACTTGGCTGAATGTAGCCATCAGTTGTAAAATACATTTCAAATCACAGATCCCAAACTTATTTAGTTTGGGGTCTTTTTGAGTTTACGATAAAGGCTCCAACAATCTGAAGCCTTTTTTTTATTAGAAATTTGTATAGTATACACCTATTGTTAGCGATTATATGGGCGTATACGAGTTAGACATCCCAATTGCTAATGAAAACGACCAGCACTTTGATCAGACAGATTACTAAGCTGAAGACCTCTGTGACGAAACCAAACAGAAATCTTTTCACTCATTTTATATGTAAGTAGCAAAAAGATATGTAATTCTGTTAAATTAACTTCCTTCACAAATCGGCCAGCCAAAATATTGTAACTATAACAGTCAAAATATGGGATTTATTCGAACGTCTACTCGAATGAAATGCAGTACAAGGATAAATTTTAATGGGTGGGCCCCACGGGTACATAGGGCTGGAGTTCAAATATAATCAAGTTCCCTTGGCATTTCCCCTTTCAGGGATTCCTCAGACATCATGTGATGATCATAGCCAAATTAAATCAATAACATATTTATGAATGTACAACATGAGGAACTCTTATTAGACATTAATTTACTGGGATGAGTGTTCTCGTTTGTGTTGTTATAGTGACAACACTTTGTTATGTCTTCTGTATCATTCTTTAGTCTTGTCTTATATTAGGTAAACAGAAAGAAAAACCCATGCCGGATCGTTTATTTAATCCACGATGTTTTATTGTTCTCATTCTGCTGTCCATGCTAGCAACAATTCATCTGAACCAAAGTGTACGATCTTCACTGTCTGGCCAAGGAATTGAACGCACGACCATCAGGTAGCTAGATACATTTAACCAACGATTATATCAATTCGGGCATTATCACTTCGTTTTAGAACGGATTCACTGGCCAAAATAAGTAATGTAATGACTGGATTCTCAATTTCGAGTTCACCCGTCTTTGGGCACCTCGACGTGATGTAATGGTTAGCAAGAACAGTTACGACTGAGTAGGGAGTTCGATCCTCACTGAGTGCTCCATACTTTCGGCCTTGCGCCACATCTAAGCTACGCTTAAAAAAATCACTTGCGCACCTCGACATGGTGTAATGGTCAGAAAGCTTGTCTCGCTAGATCAATTACTACTGTGAAGTGAGTTCGATCCTCACTGGGTGCCCCATACTTTCGGCCTTGTGTCGCATCTAAGCTACGCTTAGCAAATCACCATTTCAGAGTTCATCAAACCTCCAAGTTTGCGAACAATCCACTTGTCGACCTCTCTGCCTCCGGGTGGAGAGGAACCTCTATGCCGAAAGGTAGAGTTTCATCTGGGGAGGTAGACAAATCCGACACCGTTATTACGGGAAATTTTTGCCCGAGTCTATATGCTCGGAACGTCCCACGTAAAAAACCGGCCTTATGCGACGTCACTCCTTGTGAGGATTTGGGTAAATACCGAGTTCAATCGTCTTCTGGGTGTGTATGTAGAGGGGACTAGCATATAGCTGTTGCAGACGCCTACTCAAATACATTTGTGTTTTTCTAACACCCACAGATCCAATCTGTGGTTTATACTGACTCTATGCTGAGCGGATGCTGATTAAACTTTCTTGGAAAGGGGACAAAATCTGGCCGATCTTTTCCGTTAACTCACTCCCAAATAATGTCAAGTTACTTATCGCCAATATTAATTCACCCCAAGAAATTATAAATTTTAAATCAAAGTATGTTTATTTTTTTTATTAAATTTTTGGCACACTTTTGAAATTATAAATTTTAAATCAAAATTTGTTTAGATTGTTTCGCAAAGACTCCAACACACAGAATGAAAAATTACCAAAAATCATGGAGTGATTAACATTTCACAAGTGTGGATGATATTCCAGGTACTGACAAGGATTTTTTTGAAAATTTAAAAAAAAAAAAGAAAAAATCTGTTTTTGGTTTGTTAGTCGGGGTAAGCGCGAACGCAGACACCACACTTAGAAATATCGCACCCGAGTCATTTGAGGCGATCGCAAAGTTCAACCCAATTTCCTCGCCTGGAAACATTTGGTGCGAATATTTGTAAATATAATTTATATATATATACATATACAGTGTAACCCGGATATAAGAGAGTTGTCGGGACCGGAGACTAAGTCTCTTATACCCGGGTTTCTCTTATATCCGGGTTTGGTCTATTTTGTTTTATAAACACAGGCTCTAATTTGGGACCAGATAAAACCTATCTTATATCCGGGTTTCTCTTATATCCGGGTCTCTTATATCCGGTATCTTATATCCGGGTTACACTGTATATTCAAAAGCGCGTAGAAAGTACGTAATTGTTATTGGCTGAATTTTGATCTGAAATTTTCATTGTAAATTGTTTTCAGGCTTACGAACATATCACGTTGAAACACCGGTTTCCGTACAATCACCGATGTTAAGTAACGTCGAGCCTGGTCAGTATCTAGATGGGTGACTGCTTAGGGATACCAAGTGCTGTTAACTTGGATGTGTAGGTGGTGTAATGAATAATGACTCTGAATTATTAATCGGAGAGCCCAGTTCCAATTCACGTTGGATTCGTTATATTTGCTTATACGCAAATACCCTTGGGAAACATACGAATCCACCTCTTCTTCCCCCCAGGTATGGGTTAATTAGTAAGACTTGTATCACTAAACCATTATTATCTAAAAAAAATGTATTTGTGCGTGTTTAAAATTTACTATATTTATGGGGGAGTGTCTTCAATATGAAGGATAGGGCTTTTGTAAATAAAAGCAGTGTACATATAAATCAACACAGCATAGTGACTGTCGGTTTCATGCCTCAATGCGCTTTTCTGACAAAGCACTGTGATGATTGAGTATATTAGTCCGAACTATATAATATTGCACATTTTCATCTCTTGGTGTACATTAAGAATTTCTGTTCTCACGGTTTTTTCTTTGTATTAATTATGATGACGCAGCAGACTGTTTGACATAAGAGTTGAATTATTAGACCTTTCATTCAGAAATACTCCTGCTCAACCATGGAGATATCCCTGTAAGTGCTTTTAATCGTTGTTGATGGCTAAGATCTTTAGTCATTTGATATAAACCTTTTATTTTTCTGGTTCGTGCAACTGTTGCCACCTACCATTACACTTTTTCTTATCAGAGGTTTGCTTCTTTCTTCCACTCGTTCGATCAAATGGACCGTTTATTTCCCGGCACTTTTTTCTTATCACGTTATCAGTAACTCGTCAGCGATAATTTGGAAATAGACTTTTAATTTGCAAATAAACCTTATATTAAAGTGAACACAAGTCGTGAAACCTGTTCAATTACACTCGTTCAGGTCAAATAAAAAGTGTTCAGTTTATACTTTAAATAAAATTGGATAAAGACCTGTTTCGTCCAAAGAAGGAACTTCTTCAGGTTAATAATGATTTTATTGATAGAGCCAGTCTTTATATATATATATATATATATATATATATATATATATATATATATATATATAGTTTACGAAAAACTAGGTAATCCGTATGGGTAGACCCAAGGAGGATAAAATTCAGAGAGCTCAATGTAAATCAGAGCTAATAATTTAAATAAAAATAAAAATAAAAACAGACCACTTTAAGGCTCCATGTAATAAATTATTTCACGAAAAAAAAAAAAATTTTTTTTTTTTTCGTTTCAACCTTTGGAAGTAAAGTCTGATGATCCGCGGTCCTTTAAAAGGGCTGTGGTGAAATAATTTATTACATGGAGCCTTAAAGTGGTCTGTTTTTATTTATATATATATATATATATATATATATATATATATATATATATATATATATATATATATATATATATAGGTAGCATATCTTCATTCATGCATGTTTCATTAAATAATATAGACATATTATGTCTATTTTTATATTAATCCTTTCTAGTTCTCTAATTATCTTCTTGATGTTAAGCTGAAATTCAGCAAGAAAAGCGTTTGGAGGAGATCGAAAGTACTTGTGTTGACAAAAAAATACTGCACCTTCTTTGATGAATTTCAAGAATATAATTTAATGAAACATATATATATATTTATAAATCAGATTCCATTGTACACACACACACACACACACACACACACACACACACACACACACACACACATATATATATATATATATATATATATATATATACTAGTCGCCTGAAGATTGCAAGCCTGTGAAACCCGAAGTGGAGACTCGAGCTGTTCTTCGTGAAGCGATTTTTGTTCTGTGTAGACAGACTAGGTGTTCAACACTGTAATTTACTGCGGTAATTTACTGTAGGTGTTTGCCTTCTTTATTCTTTCCTTGTTCGAAATATTTGGGTGTTAATCTTCGTGTCCACTTGTTTACATTCATAAAAACAATCCGCTAGAATTAGCAGTTTGTCTCTTCCGAGTGCTGATGGCTTAGGGGGTAGAAACTCTGACAAACACCAAATCGGTCGGGTTTCGATCCTGACTCGACGCTTTCGGACGTCTAGTCGCACTGAGGAGCTATGATACAGCCATACAGTACTGTCTACGAATGACACACACATATATATATTTAATGAAATGTATTGAAACCGACAATTATTTAATATATTTTCTGTTTATACAGTATTTTAATAGATACAATTTAAGTAAATGCTCTGTTTTTTTAATTAAACAGTATTAATTACATTTACAAGCCTGAATGTTCGAGAAATTTCGTAGAAAATGTGCCTTCTCCAAATAACGTATAAACAGAAAATATATTAAATAATTGTCGGGTTTAATCCATTTCATAATATGTTGTCATTGTTTACGTTAAGGTACGTTTCGTGAACAGATATGATCGTTTGGGAATGTTAATGAAAGATTTGTTATTTAAAAACATTAATTTGGACTTTTCTAACCAGACGCTTCTCTATAGGTATGTGGTATAGCACGTCAGATCAAAGATCGTCAGATCAAATGACAGTTCCGTATAGGACACA
Source organism: Acanthosepion esculentum (assembly GCA_964036315.1). Taxonomy (NCBI): domain Eukaryota; kingdom Metazoa; phylum Mollusca; class Cephalopoda; order Sepiida; family Sepiidae; genus Acanthosepion; species Acanthosepion esculentum. Next base: position 89,037,958 of record OZ038507.1, read on the forward strand.
GGTTCAATTCCTGTTGGATAACGCATATTTTCTACGAAATGTATCGAACATTCAGGTCGGTAAATGTAATTAGTACTGTTTTATTAAAAAAAAAACAGAATATTTCCTTAAATAAATTGTACCTGATTAAATAACGTATAAATAGAAAATATATTAAAATAATTGTCGGACTTAGTCCATTTCATACTATATGATGTCATTTGTTTGCGTTAAGATACACTTCGAGCAGATATGAGCGTTCGAGAAAAATCATGGGAAATTTAAAAACAAGTAGTTTAAAAACAGTAATTTGACCTCTCTTACCAGACGCTTCCTCTGTAGCTAAATAGTATAGCACGTCAGTCTGTATGACGGTTTCGTATGGGATACAGGTTCAGTTCCTGTCGGGGGACATATTTTCTATGAAATTTCTTGGACATTCAGGCTGGTAAATGTTGTTAATACTGCTTATTATAAACATAGCAGTTACTTAAATATTTGTATCTATAAAAATAACGTATAAACTGAATATATATATATATATATATATATATATATATATATATATATATATATATATATATATATAGAGAGAGAGAGAGAGAGAGAGAGAGAGAGAGAGAGAGAGTGTGTGTCTATGTGAGATTAAGTATCCTGATATTGTCAAAAAATTGTTCAGTGAATTTATAGAAGTTTTCAGACATCGTTTCTTATTCTTATTGTAGATATTTGAGATCAAGCGTATACACACAGTGGCGTCCTGCCCCCTCCCCAACTGCACACACACACACACACACACATATTCTGTTTATCTCTAGATACCATGTGCCTTTCTAAGGAATTGGCATTTTTTATAGAGACTTCTTAACAGAGGTACATCATGGCGCATACTTAGCAAAAATCAAATTCTTTGTCGAATTGGGCGGCAGCTTCCTTGTGCTTACATCCGGGTTAGTTTCTGTTCATGTTAAAAGTCGATGTATTGACTACGACCCGGTTATTAATGAAACTAAAGAAGATAAACAGATGCTGTCCTAAAATAAAAGCTATAAATATGAAATTATCCTTCATTAACCACTGATAGGGATTTTGTCAATTAAAGGTGATGTCATTATCTCTGTTGAAAATCGCCACCATAATAGCTGTGCTCATCGTTTTCGGGCTTGATTTGTGGGCCTTATGCTAATGTGCTAAGGCATATATATATATATATATATATATATATATATATATATATATGTGTGTGTGTGTGTGTGTGTGTGTGTGTGTGTGTGTGTGTGTGTGTGTGTGTGTGTGTGTATAAAACACTTTAATATGTTCGCTTAATCAGTCTTGTTCATTACAATGTAATCCCGACAGCAGATAAAATCGGTTGTCGTCTCTCTATAAGACTTCTAGAATCTCTTTCTAGTTATTTTGAAAAGACTATATTAAACGACAATGTTTCATTTCTTCCCAACTCAGTTTTTCAGTCGCTCATCGTAATTTGAATACTTATCATCGTTCTTTGAAGCTGCAAGACAATACAAGACTGTGTCTGGCACCAATAAGTCAACTCAAACTGATGAATTCCTAGAGAGTTCCCTTTACTAAATTCTTCTCTCTTGTCTCATTAAAAATAACAGTGAAATCAAAACCTGATCAAGCTGCGTTCATCTTGAGACTACCAAGCTTAATGCTCCTCCGAAATGAACTACCGTTCTTCAATTTGTTTTCAGGAGAATCAATTCTAAAATATCGAGAACTTTGATTCTTACATCGGTTTTTACGCAACTTGAACGAAATATAGATCTTTGAATATTTCTTTTTCAACCTGTGCTTCTGACGTGGAGAGAAGAACATTGAACTTCAAAACGAATACCTTGTCCGCCGCAGGTGAGATTTGCTTATTTCATCTTTGTACAAATTGCAATCAGTATTTTCTCCTTTTTATGTCTCTGAAGATTTCCTAAATAGATACTCAATATAAATATTCGATTTCAGCCATACAATGCTATGTATGGAAGGGCATAAAAAGGAACAACACAAAAACGGTAAATAGTAATGATAATAGTGTTATTAGCCGTTTCCTTATAAGGAAACATTCGGCATTCATTGGCCGAACAGTTGGCGTTAATCTTGTTTGATATTTATAAAATCTTTCTCTTAAAACAGTTTTTCAGAAAATTAGATTTCTCAACTTCACCCACTTATCACGCATTCTAGTGCTGATGGGAGTTTCCGTGCAAGCTTTGTTTTTAGTGGTGTAGAAAGCTAACATCTGGATTATGTAATTATTTATACATGTAATTATGTAACTGCTTTCTTTTCTAGTTACGTGTGCTAACCACTTGTGTTGTTGTTGCTGTAAACAGTAAAAAAGAGTAATTTGACTTTGCTGACCAGACGATTCCTCTGTAGCTAAACGGTATAGCACGTCAGGCTATATGACGATTCCGTGTAGGATACAGGTTCGATTCCTGTCGGAGGACATATATTTTCTATGAAATTTCTCGGACATTCAGGCCGGTAAATGTTGTTAATACTGTTTATTATAAACAGAGCATTTACTCAAATATTTGTATCTATAAAAATAACGTATAAACAGAAAATATATTAATACACACACACACGCACACATATATATATGAAGAAATGTAGTCTTAAAGTGTGGTATATTTATGGGATAAAGTGCTCAATATCAGAGATAGAGCGTGTGTAAATATTGAAGTCAACACTTAGAGGCGACAGTCTGTTTCATGCTAGGTGTGGCCTGACGATTGCATCTAGCATGAAACAGACTGTCGCCTCTAAGTGTTGACTTATATATATATATATATATATATATATATATATATATATATATATATATATATATATATATATATATATATGAAAATTTACCTTCCTGAGTTAGGTGGAGTGGTAAGTCACTTCGAAGAAGACAAAGCGACGACTGCCTCCCACGCCAGTTCTGCTACAACTACGTCACATCGCGTGGTACACATCCACACAATAGAGTAGCAGAAGGGAGCAAAAGAAACAAGTTGACATCTAGGAATTATGAGTACTTAAAACAATTTTTGGTAACAAAACGCAGGATTAAGACTATAACTCATTTTCAGGACAATATTTTGTTTTAAAGCATCTCATCGTGTTGAACAAAATTACTTCGAGACTAAACAGTCCTGTGTTCAATTTCCTCATCTCTTATTCTGATCCCTACACTGAGGTATCTGATGTGTTTAGAATTTATTAATTCTTTATTCTGAATTTTTTATAATTGATTCAGAGTATCTACCATCACTACTCTCATCCCAATTCCAGAGAGTTCGAATCTCGGCTGAAGATGTTACTGCTTACATATTTTACCGTTGCGTCTGTCTTAATAAAAGGTCTCATCACTAACATGTCACAATAAAAGAGGAGATAGTGAATGAGCATTAGATTAATCTTGACATGATTCAATAAATATGCAGTTTAGTTTTAACACAAGGCTGCAAGTATGGAACACCCACTGTAGATAGAATTCACTGCTCTGTATTGATGATCTCCGATACCAGCTTGCCAATTATTTTTTCAGGCATTGTCCGCGTGTAATGGATTTGTTTTACTGATTGATTGATTTTCTACGGCTTATCAACCCTTTGTGGGTTATTTAAAGGCAGAAAATATTATTAGATTGTAAGAATTGTTTTGACGGGGGGAGATAATAATGATTTATAGATACAAGTCTTAATTATTAACCAATAGCTTGGGGAGAAGTGGATTCATACCTTTCCCAAGGATACTGACGAACCCAATTGAAATTGGAATTTAGTTTTCCGATTAACAATTCTTACTCAATATCCATTACACCACCCGCACATCCAAGCTTACATCACCTGGTATTACCAAGCGGTCACCCATCTAAGTACTGACTAGGCTCAACGTTGCTTAACTTCGGTGATCGTACGGGAAGCGGTCTTTCAATGTGATGTGTCAATGAGTTTGTGTCAATAAACTTCAGATAACCTTAATGTCACATTTTTTTGCTCCATTTATAATATTTCTATTTTATTTCTGTTTATACAAAAAAAAAAAAAAACTTGATAACTGACCGCTGTTCAATCCTGTCGCATGCTTCTTGGTCGGCCATCTTTGTTAATCGCCAAAATTCTCAAAGTTTTTTTTTAATCTGCAAAAGAAATTAAATCCATGTGAAAAAGAAGTAAAACAAAAAAAAAAGAGTAAGCTTCTATCTGTATTAGAAGTCCTTATACCGAAAAATTCAACTTAAACGTAATAAACAAATTTAAAAAATCAATTCCATATTCTGTACATTCGGTTTCGCAAGTAAAAAATTTAATTTTTCACTTTATTCATTTTATTTAGATTCATTTTGAAGATAAAGTAACCATTGGTTGAATTGTATATTTCATTTTTTTTTATTATATGAGATTCTATAGCTGGTCGTATATCCGGGATCGTTAAACAAGTATGTCGTTAAATGAGGGGTGGCTGTACTTACTAATCTACCCATATATTTACGTCATGGTTAAGTAAGTTTGTATTTGCTTTGGCTTCATTTCTTGAATGCGTCATCCAGGATTTTTATTTATACAGTTAACTCTATAGCAACACATAAAAAAGAGGTCTTCTTTTTAAATAATTTAAAAGTGAAAATATACAAATAAACTAATATAACTCGTGTCAATAGAATAAATGACAGCATCATATAATAATTGTGCTTGTCCTTCCCTTCGGTAATTTGCACGACCGTTATGCCCTGCCAATACCTCATAAATAATGGACTATTCCGTTTCGATTGTGTAGAAAGACAAAAGGGATATCAAAGATGCTACTTGGATTCAGTGAAAAATAGAAAAGAAGAAAGGAAGAAAGATAAAAGTGCTTAACATCTCCTGTTAATACCTCATAAATAATGAACTATTCCGTTTTGATCGCGAGAGAAGACAATGCACAGCAAAGACGCTACTTGGTTTCAGTAAGAAAATAAAAGAAAAAGGGAATATAGACGTGTTTAACGTCTGTTTCGGCGAAATGGAAAAAGTTGTCAATTCCAAATCTTTTCATTTGTACCCCCTTACTTCTTAAAATAACGACCAGCATTATTCATATTTATAATTGTTATTGCAATATTTTGTTAAAGTTGCTAGTCAAAAACATCAAATACAATATTTGGAATATGATGATGAAGTCAGTTCTTTTATTCATACAGTAAGCATTTCTTTTATTAATACAATATTTGGTATATAAAGATAAAAATAAAATCAATTTATTATTAATACAACAAGCATTTCCACAAATTCAACACATCAGTATAAAAAAAAAACGGAAATCGTTGCCCTCAATATGTTAAACACGATAGTTTGGTGTTTACTTGACAATTAACTTTTTTAGAACTATTCATTAAGAATAACTTCACTGGATGTGTGATATCAATAACAAGATTATCATATGGCCGATTACTAGTGAATGTATGTATACGTGTCTTCCCCCTTTTTTAGACACTTGTAAGTTTGTTAAATCAATTCAAATTATGCTCTTTTTAGTGGCTAGGTTTAGACTTTTACCTTATGTGCTGTGTAAATGATAAAATTTTATTAAACAATAAATGTAATATTCTACCCTCGTTAAGGTATTTCAAGTATTAGTTATACCAATTAAAATAACATTAGTCTTTCTTTTGTCATTTGCAATAATTTTCATGACACACTACATTTTACTATTTATTCATTGTATAGTTTAATTGTGTTGGACTCTATTTATATTTTTATGAATGTCTGCTTGATTAAAAAAAGGATTCTTTTGTGGTTATTTTAGTTGAAACATATAATTTTTCTATGGAAGCTTGTCATCATGAGGCAGATCTAAAGTTCAAAAGTAATTTGTCTTCAAGACAGAATAATTAAACATGGGTAGTTTGAATAGAATTTGGGTTGGTGCTTCTTTTGAGAAGTTCTTTCTTCAGCCGGAATTATTATTTTGGCCATGATCTGTTCATGTTATTCATCTTGTTGGATCATTTCTTTAAATATTGGTAATTTTCAGCCATAATGATAAATACAGTTCTGTGAAAAAATTCCACTGTGCATTGGATTTTCCAATGGATTGCATGTAAACAGTTTAATGTCTTATCAAGGACAACCCTAACAAGTACTACCACTCTGGGTCAGAGTGGACCTGGGAGTAATGACAACCAAGGGGTGACTTCACACTCCGCAAGTCCTGCAAGTGAGGCCTCGTCACTGGATTTAAATTAAAGTCTTAACTAGAACTTTGTGTATGTATTCCAGATAGAATCTATAGGAGCCTGGTTGCCTAGTGCGGTTTCTTGCGAATGGCCTTGTGTCAGACTACCAAACTTCTCCGTATAAGAGTATTTTGATATTCCCTTAGAACATCAATGGTTCATAACAAGTTAGCAATGTAAAAAGTGGACAAACACCATTTGATAAGAAAAGGCATAACAAGACGTAAATTTATTATTTTTTTCAACAACAAATTTTGGCCGGGTGCGGTAGAGGGGAGGATGAAAAGTAGAGTTCTTGGTCACTGGAAAGGCGGTTCAACTAAATCTGCCCAAGGTGAGGCTGACGTTAATGGTCGGGGGCTGTTGCGCGCCGAAATGTACTAATGTTGGCACCAAGTGTCCTTGGAGAAGAAATAGTTTAAAACGTGGAGAAAGGTTATATTGAAAAGTTTCCTTCTTTTATTTTTTTGAATAAACAGTATAACTTTATCTAAGAATGTCCTTTTTTTGTAGGAAAGGAAAGATCAGAAGAAACTTAGTGACAGAACTAATTCGGTCGGTTCTGAGATTTCGACCGAGGAAAATCACCAAGATTACTGAGCTGCAAAAGCTTTCGTTGCCTGTAAGAAGTAGTTATGGGACCTTACCTATAACGACAGAGTGAACTCTTCCTGACACTATGAATGCTGCACCTCTCAAGAGAGAGGGACGAGACGGAATCGAGTTGAGTCAATAGTAGTTCACTCCAAACCAGACTGACAGTCATACTAACACCTTCCACATCTTGTATTATTATTTCGTGTAATATATCTTTGTTATTTCTACTCTTGTGCTCGTGTTGTTCTCGTGGCGACGAGGATATTGAAGAAACGAAGTTCTACGCAGAGAATCTAAAGTTAAAAAAACAAACTTTTTGCTATCGGTCGTCCATAACAGTGGCGACGAGGATATTGAAAAAAAAACAAGTTCTACGCGGATAATCTAAAAAAAAGAAAAACCTTTTTGCTATCGGTCGTCCATAAGAGAGGCGACGGTGGTATTGAGAAAAAAAAGGTCTACACGAAGATAAAAAAAAAAAGAAAAATTTTTTTGGACACCAACCTTAACAGTGGTAACGAAGACACGAATTTTACCTGTCAGCCAGAACAGAATCGAATTCTACGCAGGAAAATTTTTTCGTACTAAGGTTCCAGAACAACAGGCGACAAAGACCTGAAGTCTACACTGAAAAAAAAGGTAAAATCGTTACACAAAATTACGGTGTAAACATGGAAGATTTTAAGGCAACCATATTGGAACTAATGAAAATGCAATTCGAGCAGCAACAAAAAACGAGGAAAGACAGACGAGGCTCGAAGAAAAACAATTAGAAATTCAACAGAAAAACGAAGAGAATCAACTCGAACTACAAGAATTACTACTACGGGCAGTAACAAATAAAGGGCAAAATTCTGGAAATGAAGCGGCATTCTCGCAAAATGCTATATGGAGCTCTATCAAAGACTTCACTTATGCACCGGACGAAGACAAAACCTTCACGGCTTACTTCAGAAGATATGAAGATTCATATGAGTTTGATTGTGGGAATTGGTCAGACGCGAAAAAAGTACGTCTACTACTGAGGAAACTAGGGTCAAGCGAATACACTAAATTCGTAGAGTACATCCAACCGAGGAAAACGAATGAGTTGACATTCAAGGAAACCGTAAACTTTTAACGGAATTATTTAGTCCGAACACTTCACTATTCCACAAAAGGTGGAAATGTTTAAACTTAACAAAAAAGGATAACGAAAGCTATATAACATTCGCTTCCGTAGTAAACAAACACTGCGGTGACTTTAAGTTATCTGAACTCAGCCCGGACAATTTTAAATGTTTGATATTCGTCCAAAGCCTGGTTTCGACTAAAGATGCGGAGATCAGACGGAGAATTCTAACAAAACTTGAGAGTGAACCAGAATTGACGCTACAAAAATTGACTGAGGACTGTCAGAAATGTATAAGCGTAAAAAAGGACTCGAAATATATAGAAGAGTCTGGCGTCGCTCACATACGAAAAGTACAACGACAAATACGTTTTTTCCCCTCAAAAACAAACCAAACAAATTATTTTACTACAAAAAGTCAAATGAAACCGCAGAAGAAACTACCACCCAGTCCATGCTATCGCTGTGGGACTTTGCATTGGTATAAAGATTGTCCATACCGCTATAAGACTTGTCTGTCGTGCAATAAAGTGGGACATAAAAGTTATCACTGTAGAACAAAGGAAGAAAGCAAAGGCCGAGTAAGAGTCACTAGAACTGACCAAGCGGACAGGATAAATATACGACAATACGTACAAGTAGAAATGTTAAACAAAAAAATCAGATTACAATTAGATTCCGGATCAGATTTAACCATTATTAGCTTAAAGACGTGGAAGAAATTAAACAATTAAACATTGAGAACCGATAAAATAGCCAGGACCTGGCTATTTTATCGGTTCTCAACATGGTCGGTTTGTTTAATTGATTACCATTCGGGATCAAGGTCGCGCCGGTGAAATTTCAGCAAATAATGGACACTATGCTAGGCGGACTGGATTTCACGATCGCATACCTTGATGCCACCTGATAAATAGCAAAAATATTGAACAACACTGGGAACACGTTCAAGATGTTTTCAGGCAGATACAAAACTACGGTTTTAAGATAATGGAAAATAAATGTGACTTCTTTGTGAAGGAGATAAAATATCTGGGCCATATTATTGACGAAGAAGGAAGAAGACCAGACCTAGAAAGGGCAGCGGCAATAAAGAATGCCGGCTCCAAAGAATTTAGCCGAATTACAAAGCTTCTTGGGGTTAGTAAATTATTATCAAGAATTTATTCCTAACATGCACAAATTACGCGCACCCCTAAACGAACTGTTGAAGAAGGAAAAAGTTTGGGAATGGTCATATGAATGTCAGAAAACTTTCGACAAAATCATGAAGATTCTACCAGCAGATTTATTTTTAGCGCATTATGACCCAAAATTGGAAATAATAGTCGCGAGTGACGCGAGTGCCTATAGTGTTGGGGCATGTATACTTCATAAAATGCCGGATGGGACACTAAAACCCATCGCGCATGCGTCAAGAACGTTGCTACCAGCCGAACAAAGTTACTCGCAAATCGAAAAAGGGCTCGGGATTATTTTTGCGGTTACGAGATTCCACAGATATATTTACGGTAGATTTTTCACCTTACAGACGGACCACAAGCCGTTATTGACAATATTTGGATCAAAGAAAGGTCTACCTGTCTACACTGCTAATAGATTGCTAAGATGGGGGGACATTTTATTAAACTATAACTTTAAATTGGAGTATCTTCCATCAAACAAAATCGGACATGCAGATGATCTTTCGAGAAAACGGAGCCATTAGAAGATTCCGTAATTGCAGCTCGACGATATGAGGAAGATATTAGAACATCATTATGTAGTACAATTCGAGACCTCCCCGTCACATTACAGGAAATAAGAAACGAAGCAGTGAATGACGAATTTATAAAGGAAACGAAAACAAAAATTGCAGGAAAAGATAAGCATATATCAGACTGTTTTTCGTTATGTGATAATGTTCTGCTATATAATGAAAGAGTAGTAACCCCGAAAACGCTACAAAGGCGAATCCTCAAGGATTTTCACATGGGCCACCCAGGAAAGAACAGGATGAAATCCTTAATGCGAAGTTACGTGTACTGGCCAAACATGGATCAAGATATTATACATATGGTGGACAAATGCAAGGGCTGTTCCTTAGCAGCCAAGGTACCTCCGATCATCCATAAGCCCTGGCCTAAGACAGATCGACCGTGGTCGAGAATCCATGTAGATTTTGCAGGTCCATTAGATGTTTTTTACTACTTGATTGTAGTAGACAGTTACAGCAAATGGCCAGAAGTATTTCGTTGTAGAAAACCTACTTCTGAGACTACAATAAATTGCCTTCACGAGCTGTTTGCTCGTTTCGGAGTGGTTGATTGTCTAGTCACCGATAATGGGACACAATTTACATCTGCGGATTTTCAAGAATTTTGTGAAACTTTTCAGGTGAAACACACCAAATCCCCGCCATATCACCCAAGATCAAACGGGCAAGCGGAGAGGTTTGTAGATACATTAAAAATAGCACTAAGGAAAACTTATGACGTACCAACAGACGTTGCAATTTAGTCATACTAAGGACCAAGTTCTACCGCTACGGGTCAGAGTGGACCAGAGTGGACCAGAGTAGACCTGGGAGTAATGACAAGCAAGGAGTGACTTCACACTCCCCAAGTCCTGCAATCGAGACCTCGTCACCAGATTTAGTTTAAAATCCTGGAGTGGTCATAAATGACCATTAAGAAATGGATGCAGTTTAATGTCTTACCCAAGACTGAATAGATGTATCAATAGGTATAGTTTAAAGTTTTACCCACGACTGGATTGGTTCTAAGAGACTATTGATGTATGAATGAATGCTGTTTAAATCTTACCCAAGACTGGATTTGTCTTAAGTGACCATTAAATTGATGTAGTTTAATGTCTTACTCATGACTAGAGTGGTCATAAATGACCATTAAGATATGAATGCAGTATAAAGTCTTACCCAAGACTGGATTGTTCATAAATTAATTTTAAGAAATGGATGCAGTTTAATGTCTTACCCAGGACTGTATTGTGCATTATGTGTCAAGGAAAGTTCCATTGAAAATAGATGTTGCATGTTATGATTCTTATAAGATGCATTTCCTCTAGCTATGCATACGGAATGTACATTTCCATCATTTCCACAGAAAAGTTCAGTCAGCCTGCCAAGTTTCCAAAATGGTCTTGCTTTTACGGGATTCTTAATTAATACTATATTGTCTACTTGTATTTTATTACTAAAATCCATATCATGTAGATCCTTGCAACTCTCTCGTAAACTCAAGGGATATTCTTCATTCTATAATTCTTTGAAGTTAACAATTTCTCCCTTTCAATGAGAGCATCTAATAACTGAGATCTGAAAGTAGGTTCCATTTCAGGAGATCCACCAGAATCAGATTTCACAGAAATTCCTCCGTTAACATTAAGATGTAAAAAGACATTGGGTGTTAATAGTAACAGTTCGGACGTATTGCGAGGTCTGGAGTTTACAGCTACTTGTCCATCAGATTCGAAGATCGGTTTGTGAGGAATCCAAATATATTTTGAAAAGTCTTGTGGGGAGACTTCAATTCTTTCTATAACCATTCAAACATTTAACAATTTTGGTATCTTCCATATGTTGGAAAATGTCCACTTTCAGAATTCCTTGAATGTTTATTTGCTTACTATCATTATTATGGCAAAAGGTCAATTTAATTTAGTTAAATTGGTTATCACTTTACTGAAGTCATCAAACTTGAATTGAATATTAAATTGGTCGTCTAACAAAAAAGGAAATGGGAAGTGATCTCCCTTTGCCCACATTTACCTCCAACAGGACTCAGTGTAATCTCTTATTGGAAACACCTAGATATGTTTTTACTTGGTAATCGACAGGATTTAGCCTCCAATTAGGACATTTTAACTTCTTTAATATTCCTTTAGAGAAATACCTGTGTCCAATAAGCAGTTTATATGGACTTTCTTAGCGCCCCAAATATAACGTGACTTCCACTATAGGTAACATTAAGTTGTTTTCTTCATTTGTATTAGCACCCACGTGAGTAAAAAGAAAGATCATTTTCTTACGATTATCACACAGTGGTGTTATATGCCCCTTCGAAGAACATTGTTTACAGAAACAGAATAATTTATTCTGAAGTTTGCCACTGGAAAATCTAACCTCAAATATCTGCTTCTCGTCACTCTAGACTCAGAGATAACATATTTTGTACACTTCCTCATTGGGTGTCCATGTGAAGCACAAAATTTACATTGCGTCCCTTTAGAGCTGATGGCGAAATTTAGTAATACCGCACCATTATTTTCCTTTTCATCAAATTTATTAGTTTTAGTATCTTTCACATATACACGGAAGGGCCTCTTATTTTTCGTCAGTTTGCGGATGGCTTCATTATAATTCTCAAATCCATCCCTTAAGAAAGGGTATCTGCTACATACCCTGTGAATAATTTGTCACCTTTAGTCATGGGGTAGTTTATCAAATATGATACAGCTTACTAGATTGAAGCCAGGGAAATCTTCCTCAGAAAATTCATTCCATACGAGATTCTTAACTCGGACAAATCAGCCCTCACTTCGGCAAGAAATTGTTTAACAGTTACAAAATCAGTGTCGTATTTAGGAGAACTGGTTATGATTTGTTTGAAGATCTCATGAATTATAAAAGATACATCCAAAATTCTTTTGTTAACAGACTTCTACTTCGTAATTGTCGTCTTACAAGATAAGATGCGAGATTAGTTGAAATGCATAGCCAGTAAGATAACTCTTTAAGAGGGCTAGCTTTGCTTTGTTAGAATTGATGGAATTAGTACAGTTGTGTTATAGACAAGCGTATGGTTGCAAGACAGAAATACGACAACAGCAGAAATAGATTTACGTGATTTATTTCAATAGGAACGTGTGGTTTTGGGACAGCTACCTTGTGATATAGTTCATAAGCCGGCTGCCGATCCGGGTTGATCTCTCATAGTAGTTCCCACTGGTTGGCGTGGCGTTCCTCCTGCTGACTGCTGCTGACTGACCGTGACAGATCTCTTGTCCGGCCTCCCGTTGACTGCTTTGTACTTCCCCGTGTGACCCTTTTTATGACGTTTTTTATGGCTTAACGTGCTCGAAAAACGACGCGAGTATAATTAGGAGGGAAGCATTTTTATTGGTCGAAAAATAGAAGCACTTTGAAATATTATTTTATTTTTCGACCGGAACTCGTGCGTCGGGCCTATGCGTAAACGACGATAATGGTCATTTTGTGACGGGGCCTTGTCCGGTTCACATCCGACTCTCGCTCTTGAGTATGTTAGTTTATTTGCCTGCAAATCAGCCGACATATGTCTTATTTTATTTCATAACAGTTGTTAAATTGTGCTATAAAATTCTTAAACTCAAACTTAGAAGGATTAATAACGATAAAAGTAGTACGCTACAATTTGGGAGTGAATGGCTGTGGGATAAGGAACTGGCTTCACTTGTGGGAAATACTCGTTATTTGAACAAATACCTCAGTATCAGCAAACCGATTACAGACACTAACTACTCTATGAATGATTTCTCACCTTAGATTATGAGGTAGTTTAATATAATGTAGCATATAAGTCTGAATCCAGGGGAATCTTCCTAAAAAGATTTATTCTGATTAAAATCATATTTTTTCCTTCATTATATTAACTTTGTTGAGCCACCAGATTTGCTTAAAAGAAAGCTCCTCATAAACGACTGCTACAAAATGTGACCCACAAGCCAGCAGTGACACCAATTGGCTCTCAATGTCACCGCTGTGATTTTGCTCAACTGACTCTACATTCATATCCACTCAATGTCCATTCTCCTCCAAATTAGTTGAAATGCATAGCCAGTAAGATAACTCTTGAAGAGGGCTAGCTTTGCTTTCTTAGAATTGATGGAATTAGTACAGTTGTTACATTGTGCTATAAAATTCTTAAACTCAAACTTAGAAGGATTAATAACGATAAAAGTAGTACGCTACAATTTGGGAGTGAATGGCTGTGGGATAAGGAACTGGCTTCACTTGTGGGAAATACTCGTTATTTGAACAAATACCTCAGTATCAGCAAACCGATTACAGACACTAACTACTCTGTGAATGATTTCTCACCTTAGATTATGAGGTAGTTTAATATAATGTAGCATATAAGTCTGAATCCAGGGGAATCTTCCTGTAAAGATTTATTCTGATTAAAATCATATTTTTCTTCATTATATTAACTTTGTTGAGTATGACCTGGGTTTTCTCAGCTTCAAAGTAGATCTCTTTCTAATTTACTCTATATGTCGGCCAGATGTGAGCGCTAAGAAAACAAAACCCAAAATAAAAGAAAAGTCGTCTTCTGTGCAGAGGCTCCAAGCATCACATCCGTCCCATAAAAACCTAAAATACAATATAATAGAAGCCAATCACAAACTTTGCTGTCAAAGAAAAAAAAGATGAGTCTGGGAGCCACCAGATTTGCTTAAAAGAAAGCTCCTCATAAACGACTGCCACAAAATGTGACCCACAAGCCAGCAATGACACCAACTGGCTCTCAACGTCACCGATGTCATTTTGCTCAACTGACTCTACATTCATATCCACTCAAAGCCTATTCTCCTCCAAATTCCCAAACCGTGCCCACAGAGACATTCCACTTGCAGCCTCTGTATTGGCAAAGTCATTTTCATGGCTTTGCTATCACACTCCAGGTTTCTCTCAGCATCACTACCATAACCTCAGTCAATCAACCTGCCAAATGCACCAACACAAAACTTTAGCAAGACTCACCTTCCTGCAAATCACCTTCTTTACACACCCAAACAGGAGAACTGGTTATGATTTGTTTGAAGATCTCATGAATTATAAAAGATACATCCAAAAATTCTTTTGTTAACAATTCTTCGTAATTGTCGTCTTACAAGGTAAGATGCGAGATTAGTTGAAATGCATAGCGAGTAAGATAACTCTTTAAGAGGGCTAGCTTTGCTTTGTTAGAATTGATGGAATTAGTACAGTTGTTAAATTGTGCTTTAACATTCTTAAACTCAAACTTAGAAAGATTAATAACGACTACAATTTGGGAGTTCAGATCATTGAATGGCTGTGGGATAAGGAACTGGCTTCACTTGTTGTGGGAAATACTCGTTATTTGAACAAATACCTCAGTATCAGCAAACCGATTACAGACTCTGAATCGAAAACTAAATTCGTTCTTTAGTTCAGTCACAAAACGACTTTCCTTTAAATCCAGGTTGGCTGTGATACAAATTTCCTGGATTTTAACATCCAAAACTCGAATTTCTCCCCCGATGATTTTCGATGATGCCTTCTTCCTTTTTATTTCTTTCTTTAAGTTCTCACCTTGCTCCAGCAATTCCAAACTTAAATTAATATTATGTTTTAAAATGTTCTTAGAGTATATAAGGGCTTTAACTCCTATTAATTCCTTGTAATTACCATCTTGATATAGACAATAAATTAAATTAAATTAATTTTTAATTATATTTCGATAAACACCATCATATATTTATTTCACAGAACGGTAAAGAAAGGCAAAAAAATGTATATATATTTTGGACGTCATGTGTCCGGATTAACTTCACTGAACGTTGAAGGCAAAATTATATATATATATATATATATATATATATATATATATATATAATAAAAACAGACCACTTTAAGGTTCCATATAATAAATTATTTCACCACGGCCCTTTTAAAAGACAGCGGATCATCAGATTTTATTTCGAAAGGTTGAAACGAAAAATGAAAAGAAATTTACACATTTATGACGGGCAGTAATAAGTAAATTAACGAAGTGAGGGAGTGAAGGGGGTAGAGAGACATGATTGAGTTAGATGTAACATTTCTATTTTCGTTTCAACCTTTGGAAATAAAATCTGATGATCCGCTGTCCTTTAAAAGGGCTGTGGTGAAATAATTTATTATATGGAACCTTAAAGTGGTCTGTTTTTATTTAAATTATTAGCTCTGATTTACATTGAGCTCTCTGGATTTTATCCTCATTGGGTCTACCCATACGGATTACCTAGTTTTTCGTAAACTAAATATATATATATATATATATATATATATATATATATATATATATATATATATATATATATATATATATATATATATATATATATATATATATATATATATATGGCTACCGCGTGACCGGATTAATTTCATTGAACTGTGAAAATAAAAATAATTGTTTTTCATTTTCGGACACCACATGTGCGGATTAATTTCACTTAACTGTGAAAGCTTGTCTTCGCATTATTCTGGTTTGCTCGTAGCCAGCATCGCCTGTTTTGGAGTAGCCTAAAACACGTCCGTTCAGTTCACTCCCGCTTTGGCGTCTAAATTACATCTGGCGACTAAATTTGTGTCTTACCCATTACTATCAGATAAATGAACCCATCAGCGGGGCTTATCAACCAAGGGGAGATAACCTGTATTTTTATAGCATTTTAACCCGGAGCTGTTAACTCCGAGTTGGGGAAGTGAAGAAGAGGTGCTTCCTACATTTCCCAAGGATATTTGCGCGTAAATGTATACAACGAAACCGACTGGAATTCGAACTCCTCTCTCCCAGTTCTCATTCCGAGTCGCTACACACCGCGCATAATTTACTCATTAAGATTCTTTTATTCTTTCTTATATTAATCAGTGACGATTTTGTTCTCTCTCTCTTTTTCTCCAGGTGAATTCAATGACGCAATTCTTTCGCTCCGGCATGGACATACGAAAGCTGAGTTGGGAAAGACTTCACTCGATGATTCCTGTCTACATCCTTTACTTCTGTCTGCTGTTAATCGTTTTTCTCTTGGCATTCTCTTCGCAACCCAAACTCGCGAACAACGGGAACCAGGCTAACAAAAAGTGACCTAACCTTTCGCCTCGCTTCACGGAAAACAAGGAAACTTCATAGCGATATGGTAAATAGATTTTCTATTCAATCTTGGTGGGCTTACAGCCATATCACATTTAAACTCCGGTTCTCGTACGATCGCAGAAGTTAAGCAACGTCGAGAATGGTCAGTACCCAGATGGGCGATCGTTTTGAAATACCAGATGTAAACTTGGATGTGAGGGCGGTGTAATGGATAATGGTTCGGGATTGGAAATCTGAGAGCTGATTTCAAATTCCAGTCGGGTTCGTTATATTCACTTATGCAGAAATATCTTTAGGAAAGTCATAAATCAACGTCTTCTCCCTCCAGCTTAATTAGTAGAACTTGTATCAGCAAATCATAGTTATCTCCCTAAATTTTTTACATTCAAAAAATATTTTCTGACTTTAAATAACATGAAAAAGGTTGGTAAACCGTAAAAAAATCAATCAGTCAATCAAACTTGGTCTATCAAACCGTTTCTTCACAGAGTATTCTCCTAGAGAGTATTATCAGTGATCTCCAGATTTTTTCTTATTAGGACGCAGTAAGAATTTATTTTGTTTAATATACTTTCATTTTTTTAATTCAATATGCTTTTAACAATTTGATTGTGTTTGTATAATGTACTTTTTTAAAAATTATTAGCGAAAAGAATTCTATTTTGAAATGTTTACTGTGAAAATCTTGGATTCACAGTTTATTGAATAAAGGCGAATGTTTTATGTCATTCTGTTTTCTTTTTTTTTCTGTTGGTGTATCTCAGCTATGAGGGCGACTCAATAAAAGTCGTTTGATTCAGTGATGATGAAGTAATTGATAATCTCAGAGACATTGAAAATAAACAGCAAATTAGGAGACGCCGTCGCGTGGTTTATCAAGGGTCACGACTTCAAGGGCAAAAGAAGTCTGGGGTCGAAAAATATGCGACTGATACTATTATAGAATTTAACACTCACGAGACGTATAGGACGCACGAGATGCACGAGAAAATATCAAGTAACCTACTTAATGGTTTTGATTGGTTGATAGATTAATTTAATTTACGGCTTATCAAACCATTTTTGGATTATTTAAGGTTGAAACATATTTTTGAATTGAGTAAAAGTGAATGAATAGAGGAGCAAGGCGAAGAGATGGCAACGTTTCAAATGTTGCTTAGAGAAACAAAGGACATTACACTATTGAAAGACATGATCGTCCACGTCCCGAAAGAACATGCGTATAAAAACTGTTCCTCCAGATAATAAGAAATCATTATTTTCACATTTACCAGAGCATATGACTTTTTCGCGCCACGAAACGAACTCACAACTACCAGAATGTTTTAACCAATATTTTAATTCTGTTGAGGACCCGATAGCGGTGCAGATCTGGCTTACGAAAATAAGGCCTTGTGCCAGACGCTACACACTACTACCGAATCCGCAAACGAAGTAAAAAAAAAGAGAAATATAAAGAGACGTGCTCTTTCCACCGTACAAACGTACAAAGTGAAAAGAAGTTGACAGGCAAAACAACAAAAGGTTAAGAACAAACATAAATTTTATTAGAGTTTAACAAGTAGTTTGTCTTCTGTGAAGACCTTCAGTAAATGTACTGGAAAATGTAGTTGAAAAAGAGGCCAAGTAGATTGTAAATTGTCTTCGGTGAGATTACTGGAAATGTAGTAATAATGAAATGTAATTGTCTTGAGTTAAGCCTTCAGTAAGATGCTGGTAATATGGTAGTTGACAAGAATAGATCCCGCGCCAAAATCCAAATCCAAGATGGCTATGGCGGGAAGGAGTTCTTCGAGAAGAAAGGTTCAGAAAGTCAGTTGTAATGCATAGGGAACATACGGCAAGGAAAAATACTCACTGCGAGAGTTTATAATTGTGAGTGTATGTAATTCTTTTTAAAGTAACAGGTTCTGAAAGTATGCGTTCGAAGAATGTGAAAAATGCTCGTTCATCAGGTTGGAAGTTTTTGAAAGTTCCTGGGAGTTGAGCGGCTCGCTAAAAGATGTTCGCGTTGGAATGAAAATTCTGTCCTAAGGTGACGACAGTGTAAGACACTGCGACGAGCCATGAGATCAGGGCAAGGTTTTGCCGAATAAAATGTCTCTGTCTGTATATATGGGGTTACCGGCGAGAGACAATTGAGCCAGCCCAGCCGATGGTCAGACGACCACAGGGGCGACTAATTTTGAAAAGCCAAATTTGCCGTGACGTCAGCGCAAAAGCGCGCGAAAAAAGGAATTCTTCCTCATCTTCGGCTAAGACAACGGTTTACTACTATAACCGGCCGAAAGTGAGAGGAAGGGGTGAAAATGTCGCGCGTGCGTCAAAATGAAGGTGGGAGTAGTGATATATCCCACAATTCTCTCGTCTAGACCATGCGTCTCTTGGACAACCCGATCGTTTGCTTTTGAAGTTCTAGACATAATACCTTAATACCTGTATACCTGTGGTGTAATCTTCGAGCGTTTTTTTCTTTCTTTCTTAATTATAGGCTTCCATATGGTATTCATCTCTATATGTCAGGTCAAGACAGGTGACATTAAGTTTTTTCAATACGTTAGCCCTGTTATAAAGATGCTTGCCCCCAACGGCGGAATAGACAAAGATCTACACGGTCTCAATGATCAAACCGACGGAAGAGGGCAGCGCCAGTCGGGCTGAGGTATCCAAGGCGGACGTTGACAGACCAAGGATCCAACAGACCGATGTAACCAGCTTTGCTAAATCTCGCCCGTCTCAATCCCCTTTGAGCCACGAGGGAGGCGCTTCTGGCCAAGTGAGTCGGCTTCTCTGTCATGCAGAGCTGTCTACCAAAATCAAATGCATACGAATGGCCTCGTTTTGATTCACAGCCATCTTCGCCACAGCCACGAGAGGATAGGAAGGGAATAGGGAGAGAAGATGACGATCCCAATGCTTGGATGCAGGCGGGTGCCGTCAACAGAAGATGCTTGCCATATAATTCTCATGATTAACTGAAGACTGGTTCTCGGAGATCCGTTTCCTAGTCTACACAGAGGATAATATACAAACTTTCTGCTGTAATTTCTCTGATGTTTCTGTTAAATCATTTGCTGTAGTGCCAATATTAACAAAATCTAATGCCACGTTGTCGAGTGGAAAATGAATAGTGTTATATATGGTGGGCTCTCGTATCATGAACGGTAAATGAGGGTCAGCATTGATTTTACACTTATGCATATTAGCAGGGGCTATTGTGGAGAAAATCAGGTAAGGGAAATCCATATTTCATTTATGCTTTATTAAGTGTTATATATATATATATATATATATATATATATATATATATATATATATATATATATATTATAAGAGATTAAAACAAAAACATGTTAAATTCGCTGCTACACAATAGCAATCATGTTTCGACACTATAAATGTGTTTCCTCTAGCGATGATAAATTACTGGTGATTGAACGATTAATTTAATTTCAAAACTAGCATACGTCCTCTTTTTTCGAAAGAGAAAGAGAAGACGAAAAAAAAAACAGAATTAAATTGAGGCTTGTGGGTTTACCGTAATTAACCAATCAAATGTGAGGCCTACGCTAAAATCCAAACTAACTGAAAAAATAAATAAAAAATAAAAATTATATAGGTCATGACATGAAGTTGTCTACATAGAAATCTTAGAGAGTTTTGTTTGCGACAGATACGAATAATTACATTATTTCTTAAAATATAGAGAAGTATGACGTTCAACTTTCACAGGAAGTTAAGGGGAAAGAGGTAGGGAGATAATCTAGCATAATGTTGATTAGATATATGCTCGGTCATCTTCCTACATAGAGTTTTGCAGTTGATAATTAAAAGGCTTCTTTAAGAAACCGGTAAAAAAATCATAAATTCAAAACTACTTTGGTAACTTAATATGCAACCATTAAGACCATCCATATCGGGTGTTAATAATTCAAACTAATCAACATAAGATGTTAATAATACTAACTAGACATCAATACACAGCTATATTAAATCTTAACGAATTTTACACAGTAGAATTGTAAGCTATACAAGGTGCACGGCAGTTGATCTACCAATTATTACTGTAAGAAAAAGTATTATCAAATTCGAAGTTTAACCATATTGTAAGGTAAAAGGTAAACTATGCCTACAATTTACAGTTAATTCACTTCTTTAGTTTAATGAGGAGTTTTATCAGTAAATTTGATATTTTCTGTTTTCTCATGTAATCATACAAACAAGGTTCATTTAAAGATCTACACTTTCTAGCTTTTTTTAATACTTTACATTTTACCGTAGGAGTTTTAGTATTTTAAATTCCAAAAATATTTAGAAATATTTTTATAAGTACTATTGGTGAAGGATAAGATATGTTGGTACCATCTAGACTTAAAAGAATTCTTAGTACTCCCAATATAAAATTTTTCAACAGTCGGATTTTCTATGGTAGAAATAGTACTTAGATAAACAAGAGAGTTAGTCATACATTGGTTTTGCAATGACATTCGTTAGAATTCCTGCATTTACATTGGTTAATATTATCACAGTATTTATCTTGAAATTTGCATTAGCATTCAAGTTTTTAAATTTTATTATTGGGTTTCTTTATAATCTTCTGAAGATTATCGTTGCAGCTACAACTTAGTTTTACTGTGTTTCTGTTAAATATTTTACCGAGTGGATTATTTCTAGGGAAATGTTTATCAATTAAATGGAGGAACTTCTGGCCTAACTTAGTACTGACCAATTAGTTAAACGAGGGGTGAATACCAAATGATTTTTCTATTCCTATTTTTTTTCTTTAGGGTGCTATTATCATATTTTCTATACTTGACTTCTGCGTATTTGTAACCACTATTTTTCTAAAGTAGTATTATAAACACCACTACATTTATTAAACACATCTTTGTCAGATCAGTTCTTGCTAATCCTATATTCTATAGATGATGGTATATGTTTGATTACAGATGGAGGGTGGTTAGAATTGGGGTGAATATATATTGGGTTAGCATTATTTTTCATATAAGGTTGGAATACATCATTAACAAGATCTAACGAAACATCAAGAAAATCCACCCATTTAGCATTAGTATTTTTTTTACCTAAAGGTCCAAGCTTTTTAATTCTCTATGGATCATTTTCCTTAATTTGTCAACCTTAATTTTAGTGTAATTTTTCACTGCCATGAGACCACCATCTCTGTATAACACTAATATTTAGCTCTACTCCGTATTGAGGTCTCTTTTCAATTAAATGTTATGGACAGTGGAATTACACTCCATTTGTTCTTATCTCACCTGTATATATATATATATATATATATGTATATATATATATATATATATATATATATATATATATATATATGTGTGTGTGTGTGTGTGTGTGTGTGTGTGTGTGTGTGTAAAATCTTTCAGATAAACTATATCTGTAAAAGGACAATATGAATAATGACAAAAGGGAAATTTACCTTAACCGACGCGTTTCTTCCTCTAAGTGACTTTATCAAGGCAAATGTAAGGATTTTATTTTGTAACATGTATTTATAGACAAGAGTTAAAATATTATTTTTTTTTTAAATTTTAAATTTAAGAAACGCTCATGATCAGGTTAGATGAAAAGTCTAGGTACATTATGGAGGACGCTAAGTGACATAATTTAATGTCTAATAAACGAAAGTGAGTAAAAAATATTTTTGAGATTTTTATGCAATATCTAAATTATTTAAGTTTGTGGTTAATTTATGTGTTATATATTTTAAATAACATGAGGTTATGAATTTAACCGTTCTTTAACATTTTATAGTTATTTATATTGACTTTGGAAAGTAGTAATTCTTTCAGGAATGGAGATATTTGAAAAAATCATAGACGCAGATTTATATTTTAATCAGATTCGATAGCGGTACTCTCAAGAATTTTCTGTCTAAGTAAGTTACTTTCTCTTTTAATAAGTGTGGCATTCTTTAGATCAGAGGTAGTTTTGAATTTATTTCTATATATAACTAATGCATTTGATAAATTGTTGTGTATAAGATCCCTTTTGTGTTCATGCATACGTTTTTTTTTTTAAGTTCTGTAAGTTTCCCCAATGTATTGTAGGAGCAATTCTGGCAGCTTATTTTATATATACCTGCTTCAGAATTAGTATTGTTATGAGTATTTTGGGTTCTGATCATATCCATAATAGTTTTGGATTTGGTTATAATTATTTTGATATTAAGATTAAATTAATTGTTTTGGATAGTAGATATTACAAGGTTAGTAGGTAGTGCTGTGTGTCTGTTTTTATATAATTTATTGTCATTGTTATTGTTGTTAATAATGTTATTATCTTTTTGCGGTTGTATATTTTGTATGCCTTTCTCCTAATATTGTGGATGAAATAATAAGGATATTGGAGGTTTTCGAAAGTGTTTTCTGTGTATATTTCTTCTTTGGGTAAGTGTTGGGACTGCAGATTCTTAATGCTCTTAAATAGAATCCTATAATTATTCCAGATTTAATCTTATTACAGTGGTGGAAATAATTGATAAAGTCATTCTTGTTGGTAGATTTTCTGTAAACCTCAAACTATGCAGAATATCTAGGAGGGTTAAAGTGTTGCTAGTCTCAGATTTAAAGGTAAAATCTATTGTGGGTTCGACGTTATTGAGTTTGTTGACAAGGTAAAATTATGTTTTGTGGATATATTAATAGAGAATTATCAATGTATCTGAAATAATAATAAAAGATTTTCTTTGTAACTTATATTTACTTTTATGTATAAATACAAGTTACAAAATAAACTCCCCATGTTTACCTTGATAAAGTGCCTCAAGGTACGAAACGCATTGGTGAAGAAAATTTTTCCTTTTGTCTTTTCTTCATATATATATATATATCGTAGGTTGAGCACTTTGGAAGAAAACTGGTGCAAATTGACGCTAAAGGCTCTTCGCTATGAATTGAGCACTCTTGTAGCCGGGAATGCTAATATCTCGTATATAATGCGTTAAAATTCCCTTTCTCTGCTTTCAAGTTATTTTTCTGTAAGATAGGTAAATATATTTGTTAAAATGACATGTCAGTATTATTTTCATTTTTGCATAATTTAGACGACAACTTATACATCGCACAATGTATATGTTGCGTGTGTGTATAAAAATGTTAGTTTCCAGATGTTTTCATATATATATATATATATGTGTGTGTGTGTGTGTGTGTGTGTGTGTGTGTGCGTAAGCAAACGTTTTGTCACTTAGTTGATTGATGTTGCCTTCAGCATCCCGACTCCAAAGTTTCGTAGACGGATCCGTCTGTCTACTCGTCAGGGGTATCAGCAATCGACCGCTTATACTTCTCGATTATTTTTATATGCACTTATCATTGGTGAAAGTTTTTCATAGTATGTGTGTGCGTGTGTGTGTTCGCGCGCATGCGCCCGCCTGTGCGGATGTACGTACGTGTACAATGTCATGATTATTTGTTCTTTTCGGCCGTTTTTTTCTCCACTATATATATATATATATATATATATATATATATATATATATATATATATATATATATATATATATATACGCATGTGTACGTCCCTGTTATAGATTTATGTTTGTTCTAGTTACATCCGAGGACATTACTTACTGTTCCACTGATTTTGCAAGCACGTATTACTCTTTCCCATACTTCCGATATCGAGGATATTTCTATATTCTATATTCTGGAATTTCCATTTATTCGTTTTTCCTATTTTCCTTCGGTTAGCGTATATATATATATATATATATATATATATATATATATATATATATATATATATATATATATGTATATGTGTGTGTGTGTGTGTGTGTGTGTGTGTGTGTGTGTGTGTGTGTGTGTGTGTGTGGTACAATCCTGTTTACTTCCTTTTCAATAATAGTTTTGCTGACGTCACTAAACATTGTGGTTATTAAAGTTTTTAGAATCTGTAAGACGCCATGACTTCGTTTAGAACAAACTGTCCATGCGATTGAGTGAGAGTCAAGACATGTAAGTTTTTCTCCGTCTTGTACAGGCAAATAGGATTTGAAATTGCAGTCATGAAAGTAGGGGTGCATGTGGCTAAGAGCCGAAAATTTCGCTCTTGTCAAATAAATGACTAAAGTGAGGAGTCAGTGCATACGAGGTGCAACCTTCCATCTACATTTGAGCTTATTTTTTTTACTTCATTTCCTATTATTATTATTATTATTATTATTATTATTATAGTTAGGTAGAATAGTGATGTTGTAGCGCCAGAAGTGTTCTGCAAGTGTGAGTTACAATGCGCACAACAGATATAGAAAGAGAAAATTTGTTTATTCCAAAATCTACTCTCAGCAGAACTCTAACGTCGATTAGAGCTGATGGCCGGCAAAAGCAGACAGAGCCTTCAAAAATGGAGAAGCAAACATTATAATACGAGTTGTGTTGAAAAGTTCTCGGCCTAATCCACTTCTCTAAATCTGGCCATATATGATTAAACATAAGAATCTGTTTTAGAAAGGCTTTTTGGTCGGGTCGAGAACTTTCGGTCACATCTCGTAGCAGAGGCAAAGACTGTTCTGTGGCTCTCATGGATGGACGTTGTATTTGCTCTGAGGGTGATACCTCTTCATTAAACATCTTCAAGAATATGGATACAGTCGATTTCAAAGACACGGAAGCAAGTATAATTTTCGATTCTGTCCCCACTTGTGTAAATTGAATCTATGTATAGATTTATATTCTTTATGATTTTTGTCCTATAAGATTTATATTCTATATTAAATAACCCAACAAGGGTTGATATGTCGTCAAATTAACCAGCCTAACCATCTGTTCAAGATAATGTGCTCTCCACGTTTCGCCAAGCCCACAAATGTTCTGCATTAATCATTGTTGGATTAGTGTCTACTAGTTACTCCAGACTAAAATATATTGAATTCTTTTCGTTACAGATTTGAACTTTACCGCTTTTCCTTAGGCGACTAAAATCTGACATTAAAAGCCTCCTGGTTCCTATAGCTTCAGTTCATCGTCCGATCAACATCATGAAGAAATACGGTGCCTGCTCGATGATAGCGACTTTTGAGGATATAATGTTTTATTATTTATGGATACAATGGTTTATTGTTCTTTACGTTTGTATTCAAGCTGATGACATGGACTGTTTGTAAACATTTACAGCCAAGGGAAATGTAATAAAATGAGTTTGTCGAAACAATAAATCGCTATATTAATTGCAATAAATTGAACAACATACAAAAACTCACGTTTTTGATTAATTGATTGATTTGTTTGTTTAACGGCATATCAACACTTTATGGGTCATTTAATGAAGAAATTTAATTTTCTTGAAGTAATAAAAATATGATATATCTACCATGTATTTAATTGTGAAAACATTCTACTTTCACAGTTGAATATATGATAGACTAATACATGGTAGATGTTTTTATGCAAATACATGTTTGTGTGGACATAATTACTAGAGGCCGTGGTATGGGTGTTTTATGTTTTACTTTTGTTGAAGTTATATTTTGGGAATACAGTTTGGTTTCTATAAGCAATTGTAACATATTATATGTATTAATGTCATGAAAGAGTTCTTTCATGGTGGTTGGTTGACTTTGTTTAGCGGCATATCACCCTCTATAGGTTATTTAAAGCTGAAATCTAAATATTTTGAAAACAATTTTATGGCTTCAACTAAATATATTTTGAACGCAATTAATAAATGCTGATTAAATCCTCTGCAAAATGATCATTAAGTTTAGTAGATGTCAATTTCTCCCTCACTGTTATTTTAAAAATAGCAGAATAAAAAATATGTATACTGGTGTTGGCAATTACATTCAGTTATACACAAAAAATAAAAAGAACATATATATATGTGCATGTGTGTGAAAGTTGGATTGATCAATTGATTTGTTTAACAGATCAACACCTCATGGACCATTTAATGCTGAAATTTAATTTTCTTGTGAGCTTTGAAATAATAAAAATATGATATACATTATTCTGCTTTCACAATTGTATACATGGTAGATGATCCTCAGCTTTTGAGTATATACATATTTTTGTGGACATAATTACTAGAGGCAGTGGTATGGGTGTTTTATGCTTTACTTTTGTTGAAGTTATATTTGGGAATACAGTTTGATTTCTTTAAGCAATTGTAACATATTATATGTAGGATTAATGTCATGAAAGAGTTCTTTCATGTTGGTTGGTTGGTTGATTTTGTTTAGCGACATATCACCCTCTATAGGTTATTTAATGCTGAAATCTAAATATTTTGAAAACAATTTCATGGCTTCAACTAAATATATTTTGAATGCAATTGTATGCCTTCAACTACATATAAAATGTATTGTTGGTCATTTTGCTATAAAATGTACTGTTTATAAGTGTGCTATAAAATATATACTTGACACTTGATATATCTTAATATATTTTGGTTGACTTTATTTAGTGGCATATCAACACCTCCATACGTTATTTAATGCCGAAATCTAAATATTTTGAACACTATTTTATGGTTTCAACTAAATATATTTTGAACGCATTTTTAAGTCTTCAACTACAGATAAAATATACTGTTGATAATTTTGATTTAAAAATTTACTGTTGGTCTTTTTATATAAAAATGTAATTTTATACTTTCATAGTTTTTATTTGAGGGTTCCCTATTTGCTTTTTTGCTGGGACCCTAACATGTGCGACCACCCTGAGTCAGGGTGGACATCGGAACAACAGCAATTAAAAGGTGGCTCCACTTTTCTCAAAACCTTCAATCTCCCGATCAGAGGACCTGCTGCCGGATGTAGTTTATCGTCATACCCAGAACTAACACGTTTTTGAAACACACCATCCGTTCATAAAATAAATCTTCATAATCGGTCAGTAATCAATGGTGGCAGAATTAGTTTGTGGTCTTCACATTATTTTCTGGTCACGTAGTAGTTAGGGAATCTTACAAAGTCTGCAATTCCGTAAAACAGCGACGACCTCATGGTAGCTTCACTGTTTTCCCATGCTGCCACCAGAAGATCGTTTCCTGGTATATCATGGACGGTGGCTGCTTCAGCGAAATCAGTCTGCCCTGTCTATCTAATCTCTTCAGACCCACTTACCGAATCCTTGGGGGGGGGGGGCTTTTGTTTTTGTTATTTTTTTCTTTTGTTAACATAAACTCCATACCTTTCAATAATGCCTTGTGTATTGAAATTTCGTTATAACCAAAGAACAGAGTTCAGGACATTTACGTCATATTGATCGTCTTGTAAAGCAGGGAACGCTTGGCAATTTCTTTGCAGAGGAGGAAGAGATTCGAAGCTTCAGATATATAGTTCTACAGAAGGATGCTGAGAATACCATGAACTGAACACGTGAGCAACGAGAAAGTTTTTAAAAAATGGAACCCGGGAGGCCACTTAAATTAGAAAAAGACAGCGAAAATTTCTGGGGCACATAATGAGGAAAGAGGGTTTGGAAAACGTAACACCCACTGGGCATATTGAACGAAGGAGGGACGGGAAGTTGTGGACAGTCACGTCCTGAAGGCAAATGGCATATAAAAGATGAATCATGAAATGAACTTGACTATATCAGGTTATATAATAAAATGGATTTTAGTATTGCCGGTGTTTATAAGTCGTGGCGCTCGTGGGTTTTTTTTTTTTTAGGTTACTGTTTCTTGAAATGAACATATATAAATAAAGGTTTGTAACACAGATATCCAGCTGTGTGTTTTCCTTTTTGACTAAAAACAATTCGTTTGCAAAATACAGAATTATAACTGTTGTGGATTCCGGGATGAAATCCGGTATCAAATAATAACAAACACCAAGATTAAATATAGGAAATAAATGTATTAACGTAATAATACAAACTGGTAATACAGGTTAGTAGTTCCAGGAATGCGGGGTTAGTAGACATATATATATAAAGTCTTTGGTATCGACGTATCGCTGTATGACTTCTTATTGAGTCTACGTGCTCGTGACTGTGACTCTTGCCGCTACGTTATTCTACCGACCGACTCTGCTCTATTAATGACTGAACGGGTATTCACTGGTAGTAGTATATGTATACCTTGGGTGAGTCCATTTGTGTAAAAAGAGGAGATCCCTCAATAATAACACAGCACCTACCCAGACACTCGTCAATCTATAATCGTCGTCATAAGCAGTGCCTAGTTTAAGAATGTGTTGGTAGCGTGTGGATTAACTAGGCGGAAAGAGGAATTGAGTTCAACTTCTGACCGAGTCTGTTATGTTCACCTTCGTACTAATAGCATTGGGGAAAGGCATAAATTAATTTCTTTTTCACTTGGATCTCTAACTTTGTGTGGCAACCAGTGGCAATAAAGCCACTAAGACGCCAGGGGTTACTGGGTGTTCGCTAATATGAGAAAAAAAAACACTATTAAAGAGAGAGAACAATAAAAGAACAAGTATTAAGAAGACAGAAGCTAAATCAAAATTGGCTGAGAAGCAAGAAGCCGGGAGAGAGTTCCACAAGTGAGAAGTGCAGTAGAAGGAACTGTTATATCTGTCTATATTTCTGAGATGAGGTATTGTAATTATTTACATTGTTCGGACTGTTGTCCGCATCTTTATTGCCATATTCACGACATTTCGGCCGAAATAATGGGTTCAGTTGGGATTGGAATTTCAAACTCACCTCTTTAATTCGTTTCCCGGAGTAGGTTGTTCTAGTTCCATGCCATTGCGGATGTTTCAGTTATCTCCCTTTAATTCAAACCTCCAAGTTTTTGTTCACCACTGCAGTAACCAGCTATCGAACTCACAACTCTTTGAGTCAAGTCACTTTTATCCACGCGTATTACGTATAATCGCCCTATCGTCTACTTCAATGTCTACTCCTTTTACCGGCCTTTTCTTCAATTGTCTTATATTCATGCGCATACATTCAGCTCCTTTTTCCTCGACCCTGTCACTGAATTCTTATTTCTGGCCCTCAACTTGGTTAGGGATGACGTCTGCGTAATACTGAATAATGAATGCTGACCTTCATTATTTATCGTTCTCGATAGGAGAGACCACCATTATGTATTTAGGCAGCAATCCCTCCTTTAGACATGTTATTTATATATATATATATATATATATATATATATATATATATATATATATATATATATATATATATATATATATGGATAGATAATATTAGTGATCAATATACACATAAAGTATATAAATATATATAAAAAAATTCCAACAGGATAGAATCCAGGTCTGATAAATTGGATCGTAATTACGATTCCAATGTAATAAATTATAACCATGGAATATTAGTGTTTAATATATATATATATATATATATATATATATATATATATATATATGTAAACAATTAATTATCCCATGGCCTAATAGATCGCTGAGGCATTTCTGTGAAAGTAAATATAACAGACTAAGCTGGAATTTGAACTCAGATCGTCAATTCTATTTTCTGCGCCGATAATCATTACGCTAACAGAACATCCCTATAAATTTCTTTAAGAATCAGTGATAAATAATTAATTTGGTTTTCATTCCGAAACCGCATGTATAAAAAAACCCAATTAGATTTCACCGAGTCAGTTCGTTAACTTCTCTAATATACATATTATATGTAATATAAGAATATTACACGTGTGAAAACAAAAAAGGACACTTATGGTTAACATCAGAAAGAGACATATGAAATTTCTAGGGCACATAATAAGGAAAGAGAGCTTAGAAAATTTGACACTCACAGCGCAGATTGAAGTTCAAGAGGGACAGGGGAAAGCGGTACATAAACTACTTAACGAGCTTGTGTAAACATAACAGGAATTAGGAGAGATAGCAAAAAGAGAGAATTTACTAAGCGCTACAAAAGACAGGATATTGTAAATAGCCATGATCGCCCACGTTCTGAAGGGGCACGTCATAAAGAAGAAGAAGAAGAAAAAAAAAGAAGGTTAAAAAATATTGTTTCTCTGGAGTTTTTAACACGTAAATTGCTTTGTTTTCACCTACTTATTTTATACAGTGACTATTTTGCTAGAATGTAAATTGTAGCATGGCTTCGTTAACGGTGAGATCTCCTGATAACATAGGCGCTTCTTGCCTACACAGAAATGACAGTAGAAGACTTGACTGGCGCCATTTGCAATTACGAGTTTTCTTTAGCTTATTTTCATTTTTAATTTATTTATTTATGTAAATAAATTGGCAAATGCTTGCCAAGTAAAGATTACATACTTGTGTTTTTAGATGAAATGTCAGTGGCCGAAGGGACAATCAAATCTAGTGACTGTTTGGAGCCTTGAACCTTTCAGGTAATATTTTATACGGGTAAGGTTGCAATATTGCGCAGTCTATCTTTCTGAGATGAGGTATTGTAATTATTTACACTATTTACATTGTTCGAATTGTTGTTTTCATCTTCGTTTCCATATTCTCTCAAATTATCAAAAACTTTGTTTTTTCTCTGATAATCTTTTGTGGTGTAATAGGACTGAAGTTAGAGGAGTGGAAATTTGGCCCCGTGACGTATATTCCTTCCGTCCACAAAGAATAAGGAAATGAAAAGAAGAAAGCAGATAAAGTGTAAAAAATCATTTTTTTATATTCCAGAAATTGTTGAGCTGTTATTATTATTATTATTATTAAATAGGTACCACCACAAAACCGCGAAACCTAAGGTTTAAAATGAATTTTAAAAAATGAAAAATCTTTATTGAAGCTTTTATTTTAGCTTTACTTTCAAACTAATAGATTAAATTTAATATTTCTAATAAGCAAAATACTTTCTTCTGTATTTCAAAACTAATTTAAATTGACTCGAATGAGTTTTCGTTTTGAAATTGCTAACAACGCTGATTTTAGCACCATTTTAGACATCTTTGATCACAATGTAATTCTCTTCATTACAAATCTTTCAAAAATAAGATATACTTTTCTGAAACTTTATTTGAGGAATATTAGCCGAATTAAAGTTTAATTAATCAGATTTGAACAAATATTACTTACTTTAAGTTTAAATTATCGTAGAAATGCATTTTTGAACACGTCGGTAGCTGTTTGTTTAAAGTGCTGATATGTTGGCAGCTTGACTGACAGACGGAAGTTCATGTAATTTTTTTTCTACGATGGACATTTCTGTAAAATTTACTTGCGGAATACAACATGAGCGCCTTTTTAATATAATTTTAACTAACGAGTAATCTTGAAAATTTAGGAAAATATTTTCTGTAATCTAATGTTTTAATTGAATTTTTAAAATGTTGGCTTTAAATTTACTATAGTTATCACTCTTATTTTCTGATAATGCTGTGTTGAAGGGGGGATGTCAAAAATTATTTTTACCATGACGTTCTAGAAAGAAACATTTCTAAAATAATTTCATTCATTTGTGAATAAATCCTGAAAGTTTCATTAAAATCTGGCAATTATTTGATTTTTGCCAGAATTTCCAATTCAATGTGTTTTTCACCCCCCCCAAAAAAACGATAACTTTTCCTATACTAATCGTTTCCTCATCCCACATCAACCACTGATGCAAAAAAGACTTAAACACAATTTCGAACGTTCTGAAAAGGACCAAAAAGATAATTTAATAATCGTAAAATCCTTTGGTATTTCCTCTTAATAATAACAAAGATTTTGACGATAAAAGTTTGTTTTTATTAAGTTTGGGAAATTTTTTCATCATGGTATGCTACTTTTTTAGCGAATCAGTGGAGGTACCTAATTATTAATTATCATTTCCTTTGAATTCTATTGTATACTCATTTCCTTCCAATCAGAGACATAAGATCAGAAATGACATAAT
Organism: Acanthosepion esculentum; assembly: GCA_964036315.1. Taxonomy (NCBI): domain Eukaryota; kingdom Metazoa; phylum Mollusca; class Cephalopoda; order Sepiida; family Sepiidae; genus Acanthosepion; species Acanthosepion esculentum. The sequence goes on from OZ038507.1 coordinate 89,070,541, forward strand.
GACATTTGCCAATGCACTTTGGTGTAAAAAAACAACAAAAAAGACATATTTTGTATAGATAAAGCTTTTCGTAGGACGTGCACTGTGCTTGTAAGATTGATTTTTGTATTTTTTTTTTTTAGGCATGGCTGTCAGTGATCCCTTCAACGAGCCTTCCTGAACCTTTTCCAATCGAACCCAAGGCCCCAACTGGAATTATTGTTTCATGTACTATTTTTTTTTAAATTTTCACTTCAAGACCCTTCAGTATCTGTCTATATTTCTGAGATGAGGTATTATGTACATTATTTACATTATTCAGACTATTGTTCTCATCTTTGTCGCCATATTTATTACAACGTTTCGGCCATTGTACGCTCCGGCCTTCTTCAGGTGGTTAGAATGTCGAACTGAACCCTTTATTTCGCTCACTGAGGTAGACTGTTCTAGTTCCACGTGCCATGTTTAATGGATGTCAGTTATCAGTTATCTCCTGTTAATTCCCCTCTTCAAGTTCTCCACTGCCTTAGCCGGTTAACACACTGTTATGGGAACTTACCCATAATAATAATGGACTATTCCGGACATCATAAATACTGCGCCTCAAAAGGGAGCAGCGTTCAGGTTCAGAGTTCAGTTCAGAGTCAGTCAGAGACAGAGTCGCGCCAGACGATTACTGTAAGACATTGGAATAGTGATACTGGTCGAGACAACATAGTTCTCTCTAACCAAATCTGATATTCATTACTAACACTTCTACTTCTTTTGTACATATTTCTGTTTGTAATATATCTGTGTTATTCCATACATGTGTTCGAGTTATTCTTCATTGGTTCTACCTTGGACCATCACCGTGGTACAAGGAACTTGGACCATAACACACACTTTGGGTTCTGTCACTGGATCTAACTAACGCCTTTATCCACTGTGCCATGTGTCCTTGAGGACATCTGTGTATGAATTTCTGGGTATTATAAACCTAATGTCTTCAGCAACCATTTTTACCAGTGCTCATATTGCAATTTTTGTTGTTATCATGATAACACAGAATTGTACATAATACCTCATCTCAGAAATATAGACAGATACTGAAGGATCTTGAAGTGAACATTTTTAAAAAATGTAGTACATGAAACAATAATTCCAGTTCGGGCCATGGGTTCGATTGGAAAAAGTTCCGATAGGCTCGTTGTAATAAATATGGCGACAAAGATGAGGACGAGACAATAATCCGAATAATGTAAATAGTGTTCAAAATCCTTGTATATTGATACGTTTTTTTATATTCAAAGATACATTACACCCTGCAGGAACTGGCATGTCAATAAGAGAACACATTCTGTTTTTGTGTACTTTGATCTCTATGTCTGGATGACTAGATTTGATTGTTCTGCCTGTGTATATTTTAAAGTTCTATAAAATTGCTACAGGACCTACAGTTGCGGCCAAAATGTTCAGAACGCCATTGTTTTCGTCAGAAAAGTAGATATAATTTTTTATCAAAGTTGTTTTATATTCTATAATTTTCACATACAATAAATACGATATTATTTGTTATTGTCTGAGAGTTTGGTGTAATTTGAGAGGACAATACAAAAGTTATGGATGATTTAGTGATTTACTGCAAAACCCATGGCGGCCAAAATGATCAGAACGGTTGTTTTTACTCCGTGTTTTAGTAAATTTAACCGGCAAACTCTAATTTTTTAATTTGTTTACGTGACGGTTCGTTTACTAAACATTAGTAAGAATATCTGCAGTGTACTTTGTTAATATAATGCCACTTACTCCGTTACCAATTCGTCAGTAGTTTATTAAGCTTCGAAAGAAGGATAATTTAAGTATTGGGTCTATTGCAAAGATTGTTAACAAGTCAAAAAGTGTTGTTCACGGTGTTCTTAAGGTCTGCGATGATTGTGGTTCGTGTTTAGCAAGAAAGTCTACAGGTAGGCCAAGAAAAACGACCAAGAGAGAAGATTGTGCTATGGTAAAGTTGGTTAAAAAGGACAGATTTAAAACTGCTGCTGCTGTTTCTCGGGAAATGAGCATTGTACTGAAGACAACTTTATCTCGAAAAACTGTGTCTCGTCGTTTAGTTGTACATGACCTACAAGCAAGAGCACCTGCAGTGAAGCCACTGATCAGCTCCAAGAATAAAAAGTGTCGTCTTACCTTTGCAACCGAACATGTGTTGTGGTCTCAAGGAAAATGGCAAACGGTGCATTTCAGTGATGAATCTAAGTTTATGTTATTTGGCTCAGATGGGAAAAGGTACGTTCGTCGAAAAGTAGGTGAAAAATTGTCACCTAAATGCTTTAAGACTAGTGTTAAATTCGGTGGAGGAAGTGTCATGGTTTGGGGGATGATATCTGGAGATGGTGTGGACCCTTTGGTGCGATTACATGGAAAAGTAAATGCAGGAGTTTATAAACAACTTGTAAAAAATCATGTCTTGCCTGTGCTGAGAAATTCAACTAAGCGACCACCCATATCACAAGGCTAAGGTGGTCATAAACTTCCTCAAGGCTGAAAAGGTTATTGTTATGGATTGGCCTGCTCAAAGCCCAGATCTCAATCCTATTGAAAATGTGTGGAATATTCTAGGAGAACGTTCGAAAGCCAGAAATCCTAAAATGCCCTTCAGGAAGAATGGAATAAGATCACCCAGCAAGAAATTGAAAATTTAATTTCCTCATGCAGTCGAAGATGTCAAAGTGTGATTGAAGCTAAAGGGCTTCACACTAAATATTAAATAATTCCAGTATTCTCTGTCATTTTTTATTATTTTGTTATTTTTTCAACCGTTCTGATCATTTTGGCCACCATGGGTTTTGCAGTAAATCACTAAATCATCCATAACTTTTGTATTATCCTCTCAAATTACACCAAAATCTCAGACAATAGAATATAAAACAACTTTGATAAAAACTTATACCTACTTTTCTGACGAAAACAATGCCGTTCTGAACATTTTGGCCGCAACTGTATGTCTAACTGGACCTGGATGGTGTTCACATCAATTTCTTGCAGTTTCCTTCTCGTAAGAGTTGCAGATTTCCAGTGCATATATTAGACCACTCTCTTATGACGTGTTTTATATCGGTGGATGCTAATACCGTGAAACCTGATACAAGATGGCCAATTGTTTCTGGATATTCATTTTGGGAATATTATTATTATTATTATTATTATTATTATTATTATTATTATTATTATTATTATTATTCTCCAAAATCGCTTTTCGTTATTATTCGACTTTTAGTTTTCAAAGTGTGAATAGAGTGGCTAAATTTATTTCTGCCTCTTGGCTTTTAATATTGATGAGAAGAAACGATGTGTCTGCTTTCTTCATTTCAAAATCCTTTCTGGTTTACAAGTGGGGAAAGTTTATTGTCTGGATATGTTTGTTACTATGGGGATTTGATTAGAGAGAAAGCTGTTTACCTACCCTCTCTCGTCAACGATAGTCGGTTTAACACATGGTTACAAATAATCTGGTGCGCCCGCACGCGTTCACGCTAGTAGTGCCAGAAATTGTCAAAGTTCCCTTGCACTTTGCTTATTGAGACGCCTCTGGCATCAGAGGATTGATCATGGCCTTCTTCGTTTAAGTGCAATGGTTCAACCTAAATGGTTAAGTACCTTCACCCGCATTTCGGTCAATTTCTGCCTCGGAACCAAAAAATATGGGGCGGACAAATGATGATATATACTAAACTTGAGCTTACTTTGAAACGAGCCCACAACTATGGGACAACAAACCACTCCGCTATCTTTCCCAAGACGTGTCATGGCATACAAAATAGAGGTATAATTCATGTTCTGTCTAGTATTGCTTCTTTTTAATTGTAATTCCTTTTTCTTTTATCATTCCACCCAAGCAAGGTGATTAAGCCACTAAGATACAATGGGGTTACTTAGAGTTAAAGAAACAGGGAAAACATTATTTAGGAGAAAAACAATAAAAGAACAGCATCCAAAAACAAAAAAAGATGACAATTGACGTTGCATTTAAATTTTTGAAGATGTACCGTGTCCCTTCAGGACGTAGGCGATCATGGCCCTCCACCTCCTCCTGTCCATTGTAGCCCTTAATAAGTTTTGTCTTTTTGTTATGTCTCCCAGATCCTGTTCTGCCATCTATTTACTCAAGCCCATTAAGTGTGTCACGCGTTGTTTTCCCCTGTCCATCTTTCCCTCTGTCCGTCCTGTGAGTATCAGATTTTCTAAGCCTTCCTTCCTCATTACATGTTCTAGAAATTTTAGCTGCCTATTCCTGATGATAAGTATAAGTTTCCTCTTTGTTTCCTTTCTCTCCAAAACCTCGTCGTTGTCCATAGTATCCTCAGCATCTTGTTCGGTCCATGGTATCCTCAGCATCTTTCTGTAGAACCACATTTCTCTTGCTTCGAGTCTCTTCTTCATCTTTGAGGAGATTGTCCAGCATTCGCTGCCATACATGAGGACAGATATCACGTAACAGTTCAGTACTTTTTTCTTTGTTTCCAACGAAACTTTCCTGTCTCTTAATACTCTGCTTAGCTTTCGGAATGCATCTTTGGCCAAGCCTAATATGTCTTTGTATCTCAGTGTCGCACTTTCCATCCTCTGTTAGATCACTTCCCAGATAGTTAAATTTCTGTACCTGCTTGATTTTTGTGTCCTCGAACTCTAAATTGCATTTCGGGCTCATCTTTTTGCTGATGACAATGCATTCTGTCTTCTTGCAGTTTATGCTTAGTCCTTTCCTCTCGCTCTCCTTCGCTATCTTCTGTAGGAGGTCTACAGGTAGTTTCTTTTCCGTGTCTGCTATCAGCAATGTGTCATCTTCATATCTTATGTTGTTAAGATTGTGACTGCCAATGATGAATCATGGTAGGATTTCCAGTTCTCTTAGAATTGCCTCGCTGTATAGTTTGAATAAGTCCGTCCGTTGAGGAAACACATCCTTACCTTACTGTTTCTATTTTTGTATATGTGTTGCACTCATTTTTTATCCGTATGTATGTGGTTTGCTGCCAGTATAGATTTTTGATTATTCTAATGTCTTTAACGAATATATCAAGGTAACTGGGCAGCTCTAACAGATCTTTGCGGCACACTTTGTTGAACGCCCTTGCGTAGTCTATAAAACACGGGTATATGTTCTTTTGTTTGTATTGCTCTTTCTGATTCAATTCTGAGCATAAACATCGCGTTCCTTGTTCTGGTGTCTTTAACGAACCCGTACTGTTCTTGTCCTATCGCTGGCCTGATTCTGCTTTGCGCTCTATTCATCAGAATTCGGATGATGAGTTTTGTTATGTGGCTCATTAGGCTGAATGTCCTGTGGAGTTCGCATTCGTTTGCGCCTGGTTTCTTAGGCTGTCCTATAAAAATAGATCTGCTTAGGTCTTCCGGTATATCACCACTGTTGTAGATTTGCGAAAACTATAAACAAACCACAAAGGCCAAACGTTTCAAAAAGTTGAAATTTGGCTCTAGAAAGAAATTACGCATGGTCAGTTGTATGTTGCATGCTCAAGAGTAAGAAATCCTAAGAATTTATTCTGTGCTGTTAAAAATGAAAAACAAAAAAATGTTTTTTCTTGAAAATATATTGTTTGCCATGAAGTCCTATAAAATTAAATTAATTTAAAGGAATTATTAAACCGCGGTTTAATAATTCCTTTAATTTAATTTGATTTTATATGACTTCATGGCAAACAATATATTTTCAAGAAAAAATTATTTTTGTATGTTGCATGCTCAAGAGTAAGAAATCCTAAGAATTTATTTTGTGCTGTTAAAAATGAAAAACAAAAAAATGTTTTTTCTTGAAAATATATTGTTTGCCATGAAGTCCTATAAAATCAAATTAAATTAAAGGAATTATTAAACGGCGAAGTGGAGTTTTTATCAAAGTATTTTCCAAATAAATCAGCTTATACAAATTTCATCGATTGGTCTGCAAAATTAAACGAAACGTTGAGTTTGTAAATCTCGACAAAAATGTTAGCGATAACTTCAACAATATTAAACACTGTGAGGATTTCAACGCGCGTCGGCGTCTTGCAAATAAAATTCTAGTCATTTTAAGTTTCAGAAGCAACAGGCATTCTTAATCACAGCTGCCGTCCCTTATTATTAAGTAATTTTGATCTTGATAATGGCAGGATGATTGGCGAAATGCAATCCATCAAAACGGGTGACCCATCTGACATAAATACAGACCTTACTGCCACATCAAGTTTTAAACACCGGTTCTCGTATGATCATCGAAGTTAAGCAACGTCAAGTCTGATCAGTACCTAGATGAGTGACTACTTGGGAATACGGTGAACTGTTAGTTTGGATGTGCAGTAGGGGGCGTAATGGATATGCTTGGAATTGTTAATCGGAGAGCCAAGTTCCAATTCCCGTTGGGTTTTTTTTTATATTTACTAAAGCGCAAATACTCTTGGAAAAGGTATAATCCACCTCTTCTCCCCTAGCTATGGGTTAATTAATAAGACTTGCATTACTAAACTATTATCTCAAAAATAAAATTCTTACAATCTAAATATACATTCTGGCTTTGAAAATGTTGATAATCCGTAGAAAATGAATCAATCAATAAAAAAAAAACGTTATGGTTCTTTGTATGAAAACAAAAAGGTTTAAGTGATTTTTTTATTCCTTTTCTGTGTCCTTTCTGTTGAAGCGAAAACTGGAATCAGAAAGCCAAGATCAAATTCCAACCAAGTCTGCTGTGTTCAGTTCGTACAAATACTCTTAAAAAATGGAACAATCCATCTCTCGTCTTCTTCCAGCTATGCTTCAAATTGCAGGGAGGACTGGGCTTTAAGCTTGGGTGGCAACCAGTCCAGGAGAGAGACTACTCTGAATACGAAACCGTTGAGAATGCAACACGAAACCACTCCACGATCTACCCCCACCCCCGAAAAAAAAACATGGCAATTCACAGATATTAAATATAGAGAAAGCTGTGTAGAACGATTACTGGCAACGTCCTCGGGATAAATGGCATTTAAGAAAAATAGTGAAGGATTGCTAAGGACACACACACATACTATATATATATAAAACACCTACAGTAAAATGGAAGTTAATAAGAAAAGCTAGAATATGTAGGTCATTAAATGACCCATGTCCTTTATGCATACATGAGAAACTATACATTACTAGGTTTATAAAAAATAAAAATTTACTGAATCAGAGAAATGAAATAGCTATTTTGTGCCGTCATTGTCAAAAATTTTCTTTAAATAATATTTAAAAAAAAAAAAACATTGATCTGATAATATGCATACCCATATTCGATGTGAATAAATAATTTTAAATACTGTAAGTAATTCTATTACATTTACTTGTTTTATAAAAAAGTATAGCCGATTAAATTTAAAGTTAAATTTAAAAGTAGAATTTTTTAAATTGGTTCTAAAATTGTAATTAAATAAAACGGATTCTAACCTAAACATATTAAAATTATAATTAAATAAAACGTACTCTAAACTTAACACCTCTCTCAAAGCAATTCAAACACATAAAGTTAAATGAAATTAATATAGGTTAGAATATATAGGACATTAAATGACCCATGTCCTTTGTACATACATGGAAAATTTATATTACTAAATTTATAAAAATAAAAGTTTACTGAATTAGTGAAATAATTTAGCTATCTCTGCCGTCATTGTCATAAAGTTTACAAAAAAAAAAAATAATAATCTGGTAACATACATACTTATGCTCGATAAGAAAATATAATTTTACAATTCTAATACATTTGCTTGGTTTTAAAAAGGAATGTAGTATATTGGATATTAAAAATTAAGTTTTTTATAGCTGTGGTTAAAACATATTCTGAACATTTAGCAGATGTCAGAATGTGTTGAAAAATACATCCCTACCCATCCCTAGACATACCCCCCCGCTTTCGAATGTAACTGTTGACTGATACAATGACAATTAAACAACTGAACACCCTGCCACCCCTTGTCTATATGATTGGATTTCTCGGTATCCATGGGAACCCTCAATTATGAATCTTTGCCGTGCCTTAAAACCGTAGATAAAAAAATAAGTTACTCCAAAATTCGCTTGACGAGGAAATGGAACTAATGTCTTTGATTTGGTAAAAAAAATCGAATTCAAAGGCTTTGGCTTCCATTTTCGAAACATGGTTATCACTGTGTAGCGATAAAACCATATTTTAAATCAATTAATATATATATATATATATATATATATATATATATATATATATATATATATATATATATATATATATAATATAATATAATATAAGTAATTATAATCGTCTGGAAAAACCTTAGTTGTTTTGGCTTGTAAATGAACAAACCAATACCCAAGGAAAAATAAGGAATAAAAAAGAAAGAACTAAGAACATGTAATTGAGCCGAAAACACTCGTCCAGAATCCAAGCTCAGAGTCCAAAGAAAAAAACCTCCAAAACGAGTAAAGCAAAAGTAACTAAGTAAAGTGCTCAATACACTAAGTAGAGCAAATCTAACTATGAACCTAAGGAGCCAGGTAAACCTACCTAGGTTTCACCTACGCGGATCGTCAGGGTACGCTGGCCAAAGAGGTAATATTGGAACAGAATATAAATGTGGTGATAGTAGTCATGTCTCATGGGAGGCACAGTCCTAAGGGTAAAGAAAACTCGGATGAGTTCTACCACGGAATATGTGATCGAGCGGTGCTATATTGAGTCTAATTCGTTATCTCTCCGTCACCGAGGCCCGTTGGAACAGTTGGTATGACGTTTGCCTGATAACGTAACTGTCCGGGTTTCATTTCTCGGTAGTGGATGCACACTGCTGATGAGTCCCAAATATAGGACGAAACGGTCGTCCAGTGCTTTCTGCATTCTGTTGAGGTTTCTTCTAGACTCAATGAATTATTTAATTATAATTATCTCAAATCCTCCTAATAATGTCTATCGTTATATATATATATATATATATATATATATATATATATATATATATATATGAAAGTGAACATAGAAGTCAACACTTAGAGGCGACAGTCTGTTTCATGCTAGATTCAATCGTCGTTGCCTGACGATTGCATCTAGCATGAAAAAGCCTGTCGCCTCTGAGTGTTGACTTCTATGTTCACTGTTATATTTACACACGCTCTATTTCTGATATTGAGCACTTTATCCCATAAATATAGCACACTTTAAGACTATATTTCTTCATTCATATATATATATATATATATATATATATATATATATATAGCTTTAAGGTGCGTTATATTTATGGGATAAGGTGCTCAATATCAGAGATAGAGCGTGTGTAAATATAAATCTAAAAGTGAACATTGAAGTCAACAGTCAGAAGCGACAGGCTGTTTCATGCTGGACGCAATCGTTCATTGTTTCTCTTACATGTTTTCACTTTGTTCAATGTATCTTTTCATGTTTGTACTTTCACGCAAGCCTCGCATGGGATCTTTTCTATTACATCTTTCTCTCTGCTTGTTTTACCTTTTCATGCTTTGTAAATTTGTGCAAGTGTGGCACAAGATCATGTGTTGACCTGTAATTTAACTTTCTGAGAGGATAAGTTCTCCTCCCACTATTCTGTCCCACAATGTTTATTTTTGGCCTATTGTTTTTGGTTTTGCCCGTCTTTCATTTTCTCCCCGTTTGTATATTTTCATAATAAATTTAGTACTTGTTGTCATTTATCTGGTTTACCGTTGATTGTCGCCCATCGCGTTTGTTCCTTAATCGGTTCCACTCGGCCTTGTCTGATCAATCGGAAAGAGACCATTGAGGAAAGAATTTTGTTATAATAATTGTATACAAGTTAAAAATAATAATAACAATACAGGTTGCGATTCTCCTCTATCTCCGCTATCGATCCGGTTAGAGGAAGGGGAGAGTCGTAACAATATATATATATATATATATATATATATATATATATATATATATATATATATATATATATAATTTTTCTCGCCGGAGTCGATCCTTCAAATCTACAAATCAACCATTCGCCCTTGCATGGAGTATTGCTGCCATATATGGTCTGGTGCCCCTTATGTTTGTCTCAAGGTTCTTGATAAGATCCAGAGACGGATATGCAACGTAATTGGCCCTGATCTGGCATCTTGTCTGCAGTCGCGCTCTCACAGACGTGCCGTCGCCTCCCTCTGTCTTTTTTTACAAATACTTTCATGGTAACTGCTCCGAGGAGCTGCTTTCGCTGGTTCACAGACTTCATGAATTTAAGCGTTCTACTAGGCTAGCATCTTGCTTACACCTTTTCACTGTCGAAACTGTTAAATGTAGCCGTCTCTTCTACTCCAATAACTTCATGTCTCGCACCTCTCGCCTGTGGAACTCCCTCCCCTCTTCCAGTTTCCCTGATAGCTATAATCTCCAACTATTCAAATGTAATGTCAATCGACGTCTCCAGATGCCCTGATCTATCCCCTATCCTTCTCTTCATCCTTTCCTCTATCACACCTATTTGCTCTCACTCCAATTCTCTGTAACCCCTTGCGTGCTAGTGGCTTCCCGCCTTGCTTGGGGTGAAACGCTTATATATATATATATATATATATATATATATATATATATATATATATATATATATATATATATATATATTTATTTATTTATTTATAAGCGTTTCACCCCAAGCATATATATATATATATATATATATATATATATATATATATATATATGCTTGGGGAAGACCTAACATCTTAGATAAGAAAAAATCTCGAAGAAAAAAGAAAGAAAGACCAAAAGGCAAACACCTACCCACTCAGTACAGTAAATGGTTAACGCCCAGATTATCTAGAGAGAACAGGAAACGTTTCACAACGTCAGCACTTGACAAAGGACATCCCCAGTCGTTACTCCAGTTTCACACCTTGTCATCGCATAAGCATGAAACTGTACACACACACACACACACACACACACACACACACATACATATATATATATATATGTTCAAACCGCCCCCGATGATTGCGTTGTACATAAAACTTTTGTGCTACCGGTGTGGGAAAATTTATTATTAATATAATTTATAGCTCTGTGACCCTGCTATTATTCATCGAGCACTAAGTGTGTAATATTATATATATTTGTGTATTTAGGCAGCCATCCTTCTTTTATGCACATTTCATTGAAAACAACAGACAAGGTGCTTTTATTTGTTTTTTTATACAATTTTAAAATGACTAAATGTATAGCCGATAGCGCTCGGATAAAAAGAACATTCGGGCAGTTTTTATATAATTTATCATCCGAAAAGAAAAAAATTATTAGATCGCATGAGAAATTGTATAAAAAACTAAATAAAAGCACCTTGTCTGTCGTTTTCAATGAAATATATATATATATATATATATATATATATATATATATATATATATATATATATATATATATATATATATATGATCGACTCTCCCGTCGAATTCGACGTATGAAGGTCAGGCAGATCAGTTCCTAGAAACTGAGAGCCCGACACCGACACATGAGATTTGATTATAGTGGTGAAGACTTTGTACAGGGTCATCCACACTTTTTGGATATGTATATATATATATATATATATATATATATATGAAGCGTAAATTCAATTTTCTTGAAGTCCAGTGTAGAGACAAAATAAATGAACGTTTAATTTTATTTATAACTAGCTTAAAAGCCGAAGCAAGCTCCTGCTGAGGGCTGATTGGGCCTCCGTCCTAAAACTAAAAAGACCTCTGGTCCAGCTTAGAAAACAGCAATGATAATTTTGAAGTAATAACTTAGAATTCCTCAATTCACTCCGCGGAACTTCAAAACGCCACTTTAAATCTGATTCAGGCTATAAATCCAATTCCGACCAAAAGACCGATTTGGGCCGAAAGTCCGATTGAGCCGAAATTTTAATACAGGCCGAAAAATGAATTCTTCGAATCACAAACTCTGCAGAACTTCAAAACCTCATGTCAGTAAACCTCTCACTTCAACTTTGATTCTTGGCATTTTGAAGAAATAAAATTTATTTCCTCAATTCACAAAGTTTTGGAAATATTTCAAACTGAATTTAAAAGAAAATTTTAAATTCACAAAATTTGTCGTGTTACTTTAAACTCGATATAAATTAAAAACATAAAATCATTAATTTTTTTCAGTTATTTTAAAATTTGAATTTTTAACCTCTCCCTACTCATCCGGACCCAAATCACAATTATGGATGTTCAAGCACCAGATGAAGGGCAGATTTTCAATCCCGGAATCATTGTGATTCCAAAAAGGTATGTCTATGTAGAGCAAATGTGGCCCGAGTTAGAAGGGTTTCAGACACACGGACAGACAGACAGAATTTGCCGTTTATTTATTTAGATTATAAATGGTCTCTCTCTCCCTCGTGATATCAGACAATATAATTATGAAGTTTGGCAAACCGCCCTGATAGATGGGTGTGCCCGAAATCAAACTAATAAGCGGCCATTCTTATATATATGTTTTATAATATACAGGCTGTCCCCCAAAAACGGCATAATTTAAAATGTGAATATCTGTGGAACTACATATCCCAGGAAAACAAAATTAAGTAGGCTTTATGCAGAATAATAAAAGGTTTATTTATGAAAATTCAAACAAGATATTCAAAGGGATGTAGATTTTATAACCGATTTCACAAAGCTTCACAAATAAGCTTCATGTTGAACAATAAAAGCTTTCTTTATCAAAATTCGAACAAGATATTCAAAGGGATGTAGATTTTATAACCGATTTCACAAAGCTTCACAAATAAGCTTCATGTTGAACAATAAAAGATTTAAATATCAAAATTCAAACAAGATATTCAAAGGGATGTAGATTTTATAACCGATTTCACAAAGCTTCACAAATAAGCTTCATGTTGAACAATAAAAGTTTTAAATATCAAAATTCGAACAAGATATTCAAAGGGATGTAGATTTTATAACCGATTTCACAAAGCTTCACAAATAAGCTTCATGTTGAACAATAAAAGATTTAAATATCAAAATTCGAACAAGATATTCAAAGGGATGTAGATTTTATAACCGATTTCACAAAGCTTCACAAATAAGCTTCATGTTGAACAATAAAAGATTTAAATATCAAAATTCGAACAAGATATTCAAAGGGATGTAGATTTTATAACCGATTTCACAAAGCTTCACAAATAAGCTTCATGTTGAACAATAAAAGATTTAAATATCAAAATTCGAACAAGATATTCAAAGGGATGTAGATTTTATAACCGATTTCACAAAGCTTCACAAATAAGCTTCATGTTGAACAATAAAAGATTTAAATATCAAAATTCGAACAAGATATTCAAAGGGATGTAGATTTTATAACCGATTTCACAAAGCTTCACAAATAAGCTTCATGTTGAACAATAAAAGATTTAAATATCAAAATTCGAACAAGATATTCAAAGGGATGTAGATTTTATAACCGATTTCACAAAGCTTCACAAATAAGCTTCATGTTGAACAATAAAAGATTTAAATATCAAAATTCGAACAAGATATTCAAAGGGATGTAGATTTTATAACCGATTTCACAAAGCTTCACAAATAAGCTTCATGTTGAACAATAAAAGATTTAAATATCAAAATTCGAACAAGATATTCAAAGGGATGTAGATTTTATAACCGATTTCACAAAGCTTCACAAATAAGCTTCATGTTGAACAATAAAAGATTTATTTATCAAAATTCGAACAAGATATTCAAAGGGATGTAGATTTTATAACCGATTTCACAAAGCTTCTCAAATAAGCTTCATGTTGAGCAATAAAAGATTTCTTTATCAAAATTCGAACAAGATATTCAAAGGGATGTAGATTTTATAACCGATTTCACAAAGCTTCACAAATAAGCTTCGTGTTGAACAATAAAAGATTTACTTATCAAAATTCAAACAAGATATTCAAAGGGATGTAGATTTTATAACCGATTTCACAAAGCTTCACAAATAAGCTTCATGTTGAACAATAAAAGATTTAAATATCAAAATTCGAACAAGATATTCAAAGGGATGAAGATTTTATAACCGATTTCACAAAGCTTCACAAATAAGCTTCATGTTGAACAATAAAAGATTTATTTATCAAAATTCGAACAAGATATTCAAAGGGATGTAGATTTTATAACCGATTTCACAAAGCTTCACAAATAAGCTTCATGTTGAGCAATAAAAGATTTATTTATCAAAATTCGAACAAGATATTCAAAGGGATGTAGATTTTATAACCGATTTCACAAAGCTTCACAAATAAGCTTCATGTTGAGCAATAAAAGATTTCTTTATCAAAATTCGAACAAGATATTCAAAGGGATGTAGATTTTATAACCGATTTCACAAAGCTTCACAAATAAGCTTCGTGTTGAACAATAAAAGATTTACTTATCAAAATTCAAACAAGATATTCAAAGGGATGTAGATTTTATAACCGATTTCACAAAGCTTCACAAATAAGCTTCATGTTGAACAATAAAAGATTTAAATATCAAAATTCGAACAAGATATTCAAAGGGATGTAGATTTTATAACCGATTTCACAAAGCTTCACAAATAAGCTTCATGTTGAACAATAAAAGATTTAAATATCAAAATTCGAACAAGATATTCAAAGGGATGTAGATTTTATAACCGATTTCACAAAGCTTCACAAATAAGCTTCATGTTGAACAATAAAAGATTTAAATATCAAAATTCGAACAAGATATTCAAAGGGATGTAGATTTTATAACCGATTTCACAAAGCTTCACAAATAAGCTTCATGTTGAGCAATAAAAGATTTATTTATCAAAATTCGAACAAGATATTCAAAGGGATGTAGATTTTATAACCGATTTCACAAAGCTTCACAAATAAGCTTCGTGTTGAACAATAAAAGATTTACTTATCAAAATTCTAACAAGATATTCAAAGGGATGTAGATTTTATAACCGATTTCACAAAGCTTCACAAATAAGCTTTATGTTGAACAATAAAAGATTTATTTATCAAAATTCGAACAAGATATTCAAAGGGATGTAGATTTTATAACCGATTTCACAAAGCTTCACAAATAAGCTTCATGTTGAACAATAAAAGATTTACTTATCAAAATTCTAACAAGATATTCAAAGGGATGTAGATTTTATAACCGATTTCACAAAGCTTCACAAATAAGCTTCATGTTGAACAATAAAAGATTTATTTATCAAAATTCGAACAAGATATTCAAAGGGATGTAGATTTTATAACCGATTTCACAAAGCTTCACAAATAAGCTTCATGTTGAGCAATAAAAGATTTCTTTATCAAAATTCGAACAAGATATTCAAAGGGATGTAGATTTTATAACCGATTTCACAAAGCTTCACAAATAAGCTTCATGTTGAGCAATAAAAGATTTCTTTATCAAAATTCGAACAAGATATTCAAAGGGATGTAGATTTTATAACCGATTTCACAAAGCTTCACAAATAAGCTTCGTGTTGAACAATAAAAGATTTACTTATCAAAATTCAAACAAGATATTCAAAGGGATGTAGATTTTATAACCGATTTCACAAAGCTTCACAAATAAGCTTCATGTTGAACAATAAAAGATTTATTTATCAAAATTCGAACAAGATATTCAAAGGGATGTAGATTTTATAACCGATTTCACAAAGCTTCACAAATAAGCTTCATGTTGAACAATAAAAGATTTATTTATCAAAATTCGAACAAGATATTCAAAGGGATGTAGATTTTATAACCGATTTCACAAAGCTTCACAAATAAGCTTCATGTTGAACAATAAAAGATTTATTTATCAAAATTCGAACAAGTTATTCAAAGGGATGTAGATTTTATAACCGATTTCACAAAGCTTCACAAATAAGCTTCATGTTGAACAATAAAAGATTTAAATATCAAAATTCGAACAAGATATTCAAAGGGATGTAGATTTTATAACCGATTTCACAAAGCTTCACAAATAAGCTTCATGTTGAACAATAAAAGATTTACTTATCAAAATTCTAACAAGATATTCAAAGGGATGTAGATTTTATAACCGATTTCACAAAGCTTCACAAATAAGCTTCATGTTGAACAATAAAAGATTTCTTTATCAAAATTCGAACAAGATATTCAAAGGGATGTAGATTTTATAACAGATTTCACAAAGCTTCACAAATAAGCTTCATGTTGAACAATAAAAGATTTAAATATCAAAATTCGAACAAGATATTCAAAGGGATGTAGATTTTATAACCGATTTCACAAAGCTTCACAAATAAGCTTCATGTTGAACAATAAAAGATTTCTTTATCAAAATTCGAACAAGATATTCAAAGGGATGTAGATTTTATAACCGATTTCACAAAGCTTCACAAATAAGCTTCATGTTGAACAATAAAAGATTTATTTATCAAAATTCGAACAAGATATTCAAAGGGATGTAGATTTTATAACCGATTTCACAAAGCTTCACAAATAAGCTTCATGTTGAACAATAAAAGATTTCTTTATCAAAATTCGAACAAGATATTCAAAGGGATGTAGATTTTATAACCGATTTCACAAAGCTTCACAAATAAGCTTCATGTTGAACAATAAAAGATTTATTTATCAAAATTCGAACAAGATATTCAAAGGGATGTAGATTTTATAACCGATTTCACAAAGCTTCACAAATAAGCTTCATGTTGAACAATAAAAGATTTAAATATCAAAATTCGAACAAGATATTCAAAGGGATGTAGATTTTATAACCGATTTCACAAAGCTTCACAAATAAGCTTCATGTTGAGCAATAAAAGATTTATTTATCAAAATTCGAACAAGATATTCAAAGGGATGTAGATTTTATAACCGATTTCACAAAGCTTCACAAATAAGCTTCGTGTTGAACAATAAAAGATTTACTTATCAAAATTCTAACAAGATATTCAAAGGGATGTAGATTTTATAACCGATTTCACAAAGCTTCACAAATAAGCTTTATGTTGAACAATAAAAGATTTATTTATCAAAATTCGAACAAGATATTCAAAGGGATGTAGATTTTATAACCGATTTCACAAAGCTTCACAAATAAGCTTCATGTTGAACAATAAAAGATTTACTTATCAAAATTCTAACAAGATATTCAAAGGGATGTAGATTTTATAACCGATTTCACAAAGCTTCACAAATAAGCTTCATGTTGAACAATAAAAGATTTCTTTATCAAAATTCGAACAAGATATTCAAAGGGATGTAGATTTTATAACCGATTTCACAAAGCTTCACAAATAAGCTTCATGTTGAACAATAAAAGATTTAAATATCAAAATTCGAACAAGATATTCAAAGGGATGTAGATTTTATAACCGATTTCACAAAGCTTCACAAATAAGCTTCATGTTGAACAATAAAAGATTTCTTTATCAAAATTCGAACAAGATATTCAAAGGGATGTAGATTTTATAACCGATTTCACAAAGCTTCACAAATAAGCTTCATGTTGAACAATAAAAGATTTATTTATCAAAATTCGAACAAGATATTCAAAGGGATGTAGATTTTATAACCGATTTCACAAAGCTTCACAAATAAGCTTCATGTTGAACAATAAAAGATTTCTTTATCAAAATTCGAACAAGATATTCAAAGGGATGTAGATTTTATAACCGATTTCACAAAGCTTCACAAATAAGCTTCATGTTGAACAATAAAAGATTTAAATATCAAAATTCGAACAAGATATTCAAAGGGATGTAGATTTTATAACCGATTTCACAAAGCTTCACAAATAAGCTTCATGTTGAACAATAAAAGATTTATTTATCAAAATTCAAACAAGATATTCAAAGGGATGTAGATTTCATAACCGATTTCACAAAGCTTCACAAATGTTCAATATGCAAACCACCTGTGGCACGACACACGTCAAGTCGGTAGTCCAGCTCCTGCCAAACACACTGTAGCATGTGTTGCGTAACATTCTCCAGTGCCTTGGATATAGATCAGTCAGATATCTTACTCCTAAGATATAGATCTGCCTTTTCACATAGACCCATAGAAAAAAAAATCACAAGTTGCCCAGTCAGGTTAACGTAGTGGTCATTTCAACAGCACATTGTCATTATCACTGGTATGCCTGACCCAACTTCCTGGTAGATTCTCATTGAGATAAGCCCGAACAGTCGTATGAGTTAGATTTTACACATTTTCTTAAAATTTGATATCATTTGAGCAAGACTTGGCTATGTTATTAGACTACGAAATGATTTCAATTTTGGGTAGATATCCTGTATAAATATCAGGTGCCACCAAAATGGGTGCGTTTTTCTCCAAAATGAAAGAAAAAAATTCTTAACTTTATATTATTTATTATTTTTTTCCTCCATGGGATTAGATAGGATCACATTTCTCCCCGGGCTTTTGAATAGGAATAAAGGTTTATCCTTTGTTTCCTGTTTGGGATAGGGTGCCTGGTTCCTTCTAAAGTCTACATCAACTAACATCTCCGCCTAAACTATGAAATTTATAATATTTATTTATCCTCTATAGAAATAGATGTCTTTTTCTACTCTGTCACTTTCAGTAACCACTTGCTTGGGGTAAACTGATATATATATATATATATATATATATATATATATATA
>OZ038507.1:89094165-89191665 GCA_964036315.1 Acanthosepion esculentum
TAAGGGTGTTCCAATAACTAGAACCGATTTTAGACTTAATTCACATTTAAAAGTTACAGGCACCCCCTTTACATATCGGATAGTATGATATGGGATAGGGGGACAAGTCGTTGACTGTTACAAGCTGCTCACTGTAAAATTTCAAACTACAATAAATTTTAATAAATTCAGATCAATGTGGGATGACCCCACTTGTCTATCAAAGAAATTCTACTAATGTCAGCTGAATGGTATTTCCAAAGTAGCATACAAGAAAATGCACGAATTCTTCATTCTCTTTATCCCCTTGTAAGGATTATGTCACCTAGTTTGTCAAGGTGCTCGTTAAATGGCACTGCCCAGGGGTATAAATAGAATGCCATAAACTCTCTCTTCCTCTTTTCGTTCTTGAATATGGTAGGTAGACAACGTGTCCAGTTTTCCCTTCTGGGGGGGGGGGTAACCCACCCACGTAGTGCATCTTAGATAGATACGCCTACTAGATTTTAACTACACACTTCACACAGGCACATTTTCTAACAGCAAAAACTATAATGTTTTCTTCCTTTTCCTTATCTGTGGACACGTAAGTATATTTTCTCTTCTTGTATTGTTACTCTTTATATATATATATATATATATATATATATATATATATATATATATATATATATATATATATATATATGCTTGTGTGTGTGTGTGTGCATGTGTGTAAAATTCCTCCACATGTTGAAATCTATTCCTTGTGAAAATATTGAATGAAATTTCTTCGAAAGTTCTAAACCTCATTCCAATACAAACGTGTAGACACGAATCCTCTACAAATTCAAAAAACTATGAGAACATGAGATGAAAACTGAATGCTTGTATTTATAAACTATATTCACTTAGTGAACAAATCATGACTTTATCTGATAACCCAGAGATCGAATCTATTGGCTTGATAACAAATTCATTAATGAAAATGAAAATTAATGAGCTTCCGTTAAGCCTATATTTTCATGACATCATTAATTTTACTTCTGAAAAAGTTGAATGAAATTTATTTGAAAGTTCTCAACCTCAATGTCGTTCTGATACAAAACTGTAAAGACGAAACCTCTACAAGTGTCGAAATGTGAACATCTGTATGCGTACATATTAGTACAGTGTAACCCGGATATAAGAGACTCGGTTATAAGAGAGATTTTCTCTGGTGCAAAATTAGAGCCTGTGTTAATGTATATATAATAGACCAAACCCGGATATAAGAGAAACCAGGTTATAAGAGACTTCTTCTCCGGTCTCGACAACTCTCTTATATCCGGGTTACACTGTATATTTTTTTTCTTTTTGAATTGTTAATCTTTATATAATGTATATGTCAAATTCGTCCCATGTTGAAATTTACTCCTTTTGAAAATGTTCAATACATAAATTATTTATTTGAAAGTTCTCAGCTTCGACCTCGTTTCAATGCTAACCTCCAGGAGAGTGACT
This sequence comes from Acanthosepion esculentum, assembly GCA_964036315.1. NCBI lineage: Eukaryota > Metazoa > Mollusca > Cephalopoda > Sepiida > Sepiidae > Acanthosepion > Acanthosepion esculentum. Next base: position 89,095,627 of record OZ038507.1, read on the forward strand.
CGTTCCTTCTCGGATTAACCTTTTTCCGATGACTCGACGCAGAAAGATCATTATATTGAATCACTTACTAGATCTGATGAATGCTAGAATGCTGGTTCCCTGTGTCGTGCGAGACAACTTTTCTTACATAAATCTATAAATTGTTTTGAATACTGCTATCACATCTGGTCTGATTCTTGATAACCAAAGAAGAATCTGCAATGTTATTGGTCCTGATATGGCATCTTGTGTGTCTGTGTGTGTAAAATTCGTCCTTGTGTTGAAATCTATTCTGAAAAAGTTGAATGAAATTTATTTGAAAGTTTTCAACGTCGTACAAACCTGTAAACAGTAAAACACGAATCCTCTACAAGTGTCGAAATGTGAACATCTGTATGCATACATATTAGTATATTTTCTCTTTTTGAATTGTTATTCCTTATATAATGTATATGTAAAATTCGTCCACATGTTGAAATTTACTCCTTTGAAAATGTTGAATACACAAATTATTTATTTGAAAGTTCTCAGCTTCAACCTCGTTCTGATGCAAACCTGTAAAAGAAGGAATCCTCTACAAGTTTCGAAATGTGAACATCTGTATGCGTACATATTAGTATATTTTCTCTTTTTGAATTGTTATGCTTTATATAATGTATATGTAAAATTCGTCCACATGTTGAATTTTATTCCTTGTGTAAATGTTGATTTCAATTTTTCGAAAGTTCTCATGCTCAACCTCGTTCCAATACAAACCTGTAGATGAGCATCCTCTACAAATTCAATAAATGTACGTGTTAACCTCACCATTACATCAGTAGTTTCCACCGTAACTACTCAATATTTCATTAATGTTTGCTTCTTTTTTGTTTTATATTTCAAGAAATTAAAATGATCAATCCAATGCAAACAATCGAACAGAGATGTAAAAATGGTGAAAAGGTTATTCATCACCCAAACCTTTGCTCTGCCTATTACAACTGCAGTAACAAGAACACAGAACTTCGTGGCTATCTACAGGAATGTCCCTATCCAATGTTGTTTTCACTGCGAACATTCAATTGTGAACCCTTTGAAAGGGTACAGTGTGGAGTGCGGAGAGAACCCAAATATGCATGTAAGAAGTAGTTTGATATTTCTCTTTCAATTATACAGCTGTGTTGCTAAGTTTGGTGCCACCTCCATGAAACGCCATACATACAAGACAGGGTTAGATTAAGTTAGTGTGGGACCTGTGTTGCGGATTTGAATCAGCACACAACAAAGAAAAAAGCAAGAAAATTTCTTAAGTATAATATTAAAAAACGTTTTTGTGTTTTTACAATTAATTTTTTCTTAGCATGTCCATACATGCTAAGAAAAAAAGTTCTTACAGTCCTTGTTTGTTAAGATGAAAAGAAATGTGATTTCTTTATGTGTATGTGTGAGAAAAAAGAGACAAAGCTGAAAGTGGGGAGACATAGCTTGGTAAGGAAGACAGATGAATGAGTAATGGAATGAACTGTTGCAGTATGTATTTCCTTACTGCCTTGTGTGGTCTAGAAACTTTGCTTAAATACTCTTCAAAGGGATCATTAAGCATGTTTTTATTGCTGGCGGGAACGTGACCTGTTGGCTGAAAAATGTTAAATATTTATTTTCAAAGCATTAATTTGTTAACCGGAAGGATGCACAGATCCTCTGACTCAAAAACCATTTTTTGTCATTTGGTGTTTATTTCTGTCTTCAATCCACACTTGTAGCCTATGTTATAAAGGGGCTTTAAATTTTTTTTAAATATGTGTAAATATTAAATAAATGTTATTTAATAGAATCATGAGATAGCTTATTAAAATAAGAAGTAAACATTCAACTTCTATCAACAACAACCCCCCCCCCCAAAAAAATATGAAGCAGTTGATTCTACTGAGATATTTGAGTGGATTTAAATCTCCCCTGATACATAAATATTAAAATTGCCAAATAGTAAGATGCTGATTTCAACAGAGAGCTTGAAAATGTGAGGCCCTAAAACCTACAAGGAACATAGCATTTGCTACTTGGTTAATTGGTTGTACTGGTACAACATTGATTTGTTTGTTCAATGGCATATCAAAAACTTATGAGTCATTTAATGCAGAAATTTAATTTTCTTGGGAAGTAATAAAAATATGATATATATGTTATTCTACTTTCACAGTTGAATCCATGGTAGATGATACTCAGCTTTTGTGCATATACATGTTTGTGCGGACATGATTATTAGAGGTGATGATATGTGTGTTTTATCTTGTTTTGCTGACATTATATTTTGGAAAACAGTTTGATTTCTTTAAGCAATTATAGGATATTAAATGGATTAATGTCATGAAAGAGTTCTTTCATGTTGGTTGATTTTGTTTAGTGGCATATCAAGCTCTACAGGTTATTTACTAGTAGAAGACCATAGGGAAAACATAGCAATGTTTTTCAAAGTATGTAACATTATTTATAAATGGTAATTCCTGTATACTAAGGAATGTCATGACAACAGAAAGGACTTGACAAATAACAAAATTAAAATGACACTTTTTTTAATTGCAATTGTCCCATCTGAACGTATTTACATTTATTAATTAAAGTGAAAACAGAATTTAAAACAGAAACCTTGAAGAACTTCATCAAAATTCTATTCCTTTTAACATTATAATTAACAACAAAAAAATTGTTATGCATGAAAGTTTTCAATTTTATCAGAATGATATGCAATCAAATATAATTTTAAATTATCTAAATCTGATATTTTTAGATGATATGATGACTAAAAAAAGAAACTGTTTTGTAAAACTATTTTCTCGAATTACAACAATTATTAATATGTAATATAATTATAAAATTATTAATATCTGGGTGGAGGCTTTGTGTCATTATTTTCTTTCAACACCTTTATTGCTGCATTGTTATGGTATTGTTTCCTGAATGTGCTAGCCTGGTTTGGAAAAAATGAAAATTGCCATTTACTGGAAATAACTATAAAGACACCTCCATCAATTTCTCATGGGTGACACCATTTTACTTTCAATCAGATACTCTGCAGTAAATTAAGTAAGCCAAATGACACCTTCAACACAATATAATAAAAATACGCCAGAAAACATGTTGCATTGTACATTACAATATGTCTACGGTGATTTGGAAATAGTGCTAGATAGTTTATGATACAAATGCAAAGGTATTTGAATATGGAATAATTAATCTGAAAATTAACTTCATCATGCATGGTATAAAAGGAGGATGCTGAATGGCTAAAAAAAGGGCCAATCACTGCCTCTGTAAGGGTCATGTGACATTATTCAAAGGCCCATCTTTTTTTTCTTCCATGATGTTATGATCATTACAAAGGACTAACATTTCATGGTGTCCTGAAAATGTACGTATATATGCCAACATCAGGCAATGTGAGTTTTGTAAAGACATATAAATATAGAAGTATTACTTATAATTTCAATCTGAAAATAATTGTTGACTTTGGTTCACAAACATTAATTCCCACAACATTGTTAAGTAAAAATTCATAAAATCTGAGAAAAATCCATGATTATAAAAACATCAGCAGCAGCCGTGCAAACAGCAGCAAATGGATCTGAGATATTGCACAACATTTTTATATACAGTAACTTTGGTGCCACTTCCTCTGATGGTGTCACCTTGTAGGGCCTGCAGCATCTGTTACATCCCACTAGTGATACCATATTGCATTTTTTTAAAATAAAGTTTACCAATACAAGGCTCAAGAGCCATTCAAGGTCAAGGATTACTGAATGAGGTGCATAGTATAAATGTAACGGGAGGTAGTAAGAAGTTAAGATTGTGAAGATAAACAACTGACCCTTGATGAAGAGGTTAAGAGTCTAGTGTTCAGGGAAACATTCATGTGGGAGTCTGTTCCACAAAGTAGCAGTTTTGGGGAAAAGTTGTCTAAATGAAACTTTCTCTTTACATTTGGAATATGGAGGAAATGAGGTTGATTCAACTCTGTGGAATTAGCATAGCTTTTTCTTTTATTGAAAATTGACAAAAAAATGCTAAAAACTATTTAATTATTAAATTTTTATCTACAAGAATAGGGTTTAATACTTTTGTTATCAATTCCAGAGGAAAAATAAATCCAGTTTCATATGTTTGGATTTTATTAAAATTCTAAAAATACCTTTTTAAAGCAATAAAAATTTATGAGAGAGTAAACAATAATTGTGGTGGGAAGAAAAAAAAAACAAAAAAAAAGTTTTTTGACATACCATTTTTTTTTTTTGTAGGATGAATGTTAAGTTTTTATATTTTAACTAAAATAATATTTATTATAAAATACAGTTAAGCTAATTAATTTTTTTTTCTATCTTCTATAGCAGTCATGTGCAAACTGACTACGAGCCTCATGCAATCCATTTGGTATTTCTGAATGGCACGCTTAATTTCATCAGGAAAATAACGTTTCTTAAAATTTTAAAGTTTTGTTTCATTCTCACTTGTTCACTCACATACTCTCTCATACATAACCAATGATTAAGTACAAGGTTTATTGAATTTTGTAAACTTTCAGGGAAAATAACTTTTTCATCATTTTAAAGCATTTAGTGATTTTCACTAAGGAAGTGCATACGTGTAAACATCTTTTGCTTTTTAAACAGGAAACATTTATAATAATTTTTCTCTAAAAAAGAAATATACTTTTTTTCAAATGAATATATTAGAAATAAGTCACCTGCAGCAGTATGTGTTAATCACACAGTTATATTATACGAGGACTTCAATTCCTTTAATTATAGAAAAAAATTGTTTTCATGGTTATTTCTTTATAATATGGTAAATAAAATATTAAAATTCGAATTGTAATTGGTTCACCTATTTGTATAATCTTGTAAATATAAAATTATTCTTGTACATAAGCAAACTAATAAAATATATAGTGTATAATTTCGTTATTGTTAATTCCCAAGAAAAAAGAAAATGTATAAATCCAGTTTCATATGTTTGGATTTTATTAAAATTCTAAAAATAGCTTTTTAAAACAATAAAAATTACTGAGAGAGTAAACAATGTTTATTTTGTGTGTATGTTTGTTAAACTTTGCCAAAGAATTTTAAATTTATAAACTATAGCAGAGATTTTTTTTTTATTTTGGTAGAGTACAGTAAATAAATCAAATGTTTATTCATTCATAGAACCAAATTTAACCAAAAAACATTATTTTTTCATTTCACTAAAAAATTACACCAAGCTGTAAAAATCAAGATTTAAAAAATATTTTTAGGTAATGCTTAAGTAAATTTCTGCATTTTTAGGAGGAAAAAATATGGAATATATTATATACAGGGTGACACTAAAAGCAGCCTTGTGAAGTGTATAGCCGATCTATCCCCGTTTCCATTTCTTGATGTCGATTGAGGCTTGTCTGGTCCTGTCCCACAGTTGGTCAATGAAGACGGCTTCCAGCCACCTGATATTGAGGATGTTCCTGTGACATCGGTTGGTAAATGTCTGACGTTTGTGGGTGTCGGTGTTGGTTACCCACCAGGTTTCTGAGCCATAAAGTAGGACCGACTTGACGTTGGTGTTTAAGATCCAGATCTTGCTGTAAAGTAAGAGGGCTGTTGGCCACAGAGTGTTGAAAGTGTGCCAGGCTTTGTTGATTCCGCATTTGACTGGAATCCACAAGGGAAGTCAAAAGTGGGTCGACCAAAACAGACTTGGTGCAGAAGTGTTGACACAGAGGTGAAGGCAGCCAGCACGACATGGAGTATCAGCTGGAACCCTGTCTGTTGGAGACGTGTTTTTGCGATCATGTTCCCCAAGGAATCATGATGCATAAAACAAAAACACCGAAGGATTTGGTACCAGGATGAAGGAAGTAAGACATATTTGAGAAACATCAAAACAACTTGGTTGTGGTCAAAATTAAACTGCTTTATTTTCAATGTAAAACTATCAGCATATTTGGGGGGGGGGTAGTTCCGTATGTTAGTAATGTTAGTAGCAGCTTTGTCTACATAGGTTAGTTATGTTGATATGTGTTGATATCTAACAGAATACATTTTCAAAAACTACTGAATTTGATAAAGGAATATAGAAAGAATTTTGCAAAAGGGGAATTTAGACCGGAGCCATTTATATGTCAATAATATCTAGGATGCAAAGAGAATGTATTTTCAATCTTGTACACAATGTGGCCTTGATAGAACTTGCAAGTTCTGCATAAATCTCAATGTATAATTATAGAATTAACTGATTTTAATTTTGCCGTTCAATCCAGAAAACAATCATTTCAAACTCATGTAAAGACCAGCTGTTTAAGTAATCATTGATATTGCTGATCATTATCATCAATCCTCAAATGCTTCAGGAAGACCCAAGGGCAGAAGAAACAGACAACCTCCTCCAGGATGATCTGTTGGCGGTGGGTCTGAGGAGATCCATCATTGTCATATCTGTCCATTCTTTGATGTCTGACCAGCTTTGACATTGCCATCCCCACTTGCATCCACCTTCAACAGAACCTTGCAGAGTTTGTTATACTATGTGACATGGCCAAACCATTGCCATCTTCCGACACTTAATAGTAACAAGTAGAGATTCCTTTTGGTGGCCAACAAGACATTTGACCTTGCTTAGTACATAGTCATTGGTTTTGTGCTCCCAGGAGGAGATATGGTGGAACTTTCTCAAGGATTTGTCTTGAACAAATCTATTATTAAACATTTACTAAATACATCTATTTATTAAACAAATGCATCCAAACTTGCATTCACTCTAATGATTTCATATATATATATATATATATATATATATATATATATATATATATATATATATATATATATATAATGACAAAGTGAATAATACTAAAAGCAGAGATAGAAATTCATTTGAAATTGTTTTACTCTGGGAATTCATTGCAAATTAATTAAATACTAGCTCTTTTGTACCTTCAACACCATGTTCATGCAAGAGTGGATCAGTAAGTCCATAGCCCAACATGTAGTTAGCTGAATTTTGATCTGAAATTCTTACTGTATAATGTTCAATTTTTATGATCAGTATTCACCATTGAATTAAGTACAATGACAATAAAGGAGATTATGTTGAAAAATAAATATCTGTTGGGTAAAATAAATACTTTTTTCATAATTAGACTATGGACTTCTTGATTTAATGTATAATTATGCCTCCTCTACAAGATTACAAAACTTGATATTATATTTAGTTCATTGATAAATATATAGTTTTGAAATAATTTTTTTATTTTATGATTATCAATATTAATTGTTATATACTATATTTATTATCATTCATTGCCACTGTTATGTTATTAATATCAAACTATAGTATAAAGGAATTATATATATATATATATATATATATATATATATATATATATATATATATATATACACTTATTTTAAGAAATTAGTTCTGATATAAAAACATTCCAATAGCACATTTTTGCCATCATTATTAAACTCAAATTTGAAAATTTGAAATTATTGATTGTAGGTGATTACATCAAAAATGGCTGCCCATTTTCCCACTGTCGGCCATGTTGGTTACGCTTTGCAGAATGCAAAGGAGATGCTAAATATGCCCAGATAAAACCTTGGTCTTCAAAATTCACAAGGTGCTTCAAAGGTCGTTCCATGAACACGGAAGTATGTCCAGAGCGACTTATTTTTGATCCAATCCGAGAGCAATGTGTTGATGACGTCCGGGTAGAAGTAAGCAACCAGAAGATTCCATGCTCAAAACAAGGCTACAATCCTGATAAAAATGATTGCACCAAATTTTACTTTTGTGAAATGGGATCTGTTTCTCTCATAATCCAGTGTCAGTTTGGAAATGTCTATAATCCCAAAACAGGTTCCTGTAGTTCCCCCAATGATGTTTGCAGACCTTGCGGAAAGAAAATCTGGTAAATTCTTGTTTTCTCTTTGGTCATTTTGTGTGTGCGTGCGTGTGGGTGTTTTTGTTTCTTACTTACAAAATGGAGATTGAAAAAAGACTGCCAAAAAGATGAATAAGAAAAAACAAAGAAAATAACACAAACAATTCTTAAGTAGAGAAAAGTAACTCACTAAAACATATAGTAAATGAATATTCAAATGTTACATTCATGTAAAAATTTCAAGCCTCTTTTGGCTAATTCTTTCATATGAATTCATAGCATCATTATTCAGTCAGCAAAGTAATTTTCCTGGCATTCAATGACCTGATACCCATTTTCAAGTAGAGTACATATTCGACCATAAAATAACAATTTCAATTTGGAACTGCTAATTAGACAAGGAGAGTTGTATAGAATGATAGTCTAAGTTTATAATGAATGAGAGTTGTATAGAATGATAGTCTAAGTTTATAATGAATGACAGTTGTATAGAATGATAGTCTAAGTTTATAATGAATGACAGTTGTATAGAATGATAGTTTAAGTTTAAGAAGTCAGGAGTATGAGTACATGTCAAAAGTGTGAGTATGTAAAAGAATATCTCAGCTATATGATCATTTGCCATGTTGCAACTTAAGGAGAAGCCCCAAAAAATAAATAAATAAATAAAACAATCAACTTCCTTGCCTAGAAAAAGCTTATTTTCTCTTCCAATGTGTCATTCAAATAAGTCAAATGCTCACTTTAGCTTGTAGAAGAACTTTTCAGTTTTACTTGTATTCAAAACACAAAAGCACATCTTTAACCATCAAACATGAAGAGAAATTAACAGAAGATAGAAACAATCCTTCTAGAAAATGGCTAAAGAAGTGGCTAAAATTGCCTGGGACAATGGACAATTTGGACAATTTGGACAATTTGGACAATTTGGACAATTTGGACAATTTGGACAATTTCTGCACTTCCTTATTGTCACCAAATGAAAAAAGATGGAAAAATGCTGGAAAAAATGATAAAAATTAATTACATTTTCCTTGTCTGTCATATCCAACAAAACATGTTTAAAAGAAAGGTTGCTGGCCAAATATACATTAATATATATATATATATATATATATATATATTAGGAGGCATGGTGGAGGAGCGTCTTGGATTGAGGAATCGGAGAGCCGAGTTCAAATTCCAGTTGAATCCATTACATTCACTTCCATACTAATACCCTTGGGAAAGGTGTGAATCCTCCTCTTCTCCCTCCAGCTATGGGTCAATAGCAGGACAGACTGGGTTCTATAGCCTTGGATGGCAACTGGTCTAGGAGAAGGACAACTCTGAATTCAAAACCTGCAGAGGGTCGTTTGGGGAACTTGTAGCACTCAGTTCACCAGGTCTCTGTATTCGTCCCTTCAAAAAGTGTGGATGGTCCTGCACGAAACCTTCACCACTATAATCAAATATCATGTGCTGTTGTCAGGCTGTCAGTTTCCGAGGAACTGATCTGCTTGACCCTCATATGTCGAATTCAACAGGAGAGTCGAGTATATATATATATATAATATTATATGAAAAGATTACTTAACTTTTAAATATCAATTTTATCTTGACTTCAAAGTTTCTTGGTAACATTTTCAGTCTTCAGGGGTTGTGGTTTTAAATGGTATTTCCAATTTTTTCAATTCGTTCGCATCTTTTTCAATCCACTTTTTTTACTCCATTTTGTACAAATGTGTATTCATGAATTTAACATTCTTTTACACGTGCACACATTCATGAAATTTCGCCATTGTTTACGCCTTTCATTTTTTCAGCTGTAGATTTTTCTTCCAGCTTTAAATTTTTTGTTCATAATTAAATCAATTTTTTTTCATATAATATTACCAACACTCTATATTTAACATTATTTTAATATTTTTAATATTGAGCACTATATATAAAAATATCTGCTGTTTCTTAAATCTTATATATATATATATATATATATATATATATATATATATATATATATATATATATATATATATCATAATAGAGTAATTCATCAAGTCTAGAAGAAAGCAAAAAGCACTGGACGACCGTCCAGTGCTTTCTGCATTCTGTTGAGGTTTCTTCTGCTCTCGATGAATTACTCAATTATGATTATTTCAAATCCTCCTAATTATTTCTATATGTATATCCTTGCTTGATCCGGCTTCTAATGCTCTGGACTGAGCGGTTTGGAGAGAGGTAGACATAGCTCAGGGAGGCAGTCTTATGGGTAAAGAGAAACTAGGATAAGTTCCACCACGGAATATGTGATCGAGCGGCGCTATATTGAGTCTAATTTGTTACCTGTTACCAAAGACTATTGGTACAGTTGGCATGGCATTTGCCTCCTATCATAACTGTTCGGGTTTCAATTCTCGGTAGTGGATGCACACTGCTGATGAGTCCCAAATATAGGGCAAAATGGCCATCCAGTGCTTTCTGCATTCTGTTGAGGTTTCTTGTAAACTCGATGAATTAATCATGATTATTTAAAATCCTCCTAATTATTTTTTTTTTTTTTATATATATATATATATATATATATATATATATATATATATATATATATATATATATATATATATATATATATATATATATATATATATATAGAGAGAGAGAGAGAGAGAGAGAGAGAGAGCTGCCTGACGATTGCACTAGCATGAAACAGACTGTTGCCTCTAAGTGTTGACTTCTATGTTCACTTTTATATTTACAGACGCTCTATCTCTGATATTGAGCACTTTATCCCATAAATATAGCACACTTTAAGACTATATTTCTTCATATATATATATATATATATATATATATATATATATATATATATACATATATATATATAATGTGTGTGTGTTTTTATATTTATCACTAATAATGATGGCAAGGTGGGCATTGTTTTCATTTTTCTCATATTATGTAAACTAATCCAGAAGAATTTGGCTATTGTGATCTCTTTGAGATGACTAGTTCTATTAGATAATAGTAATCAACTGTAGTGACATTAAGGAAAGGCTATAAAAGTTGTAACAATTTGTATGTAACTATTGTTATGTTGTAACAATTCATTGTTATGTTACTGAATTGATTGCTATAAACAACTTTAGATTAAAAAATAATTCTGAACCTTGATTATTATAATCAAAGTTTTAAGTATTTTTTAAAACAATTTTCAAAACTTATTAAAAATAATTTTTACCTTATCTTAAATAAAGTTTACAGAACTGACCGATTTTGATAATATTAAAGGGAATACTAATAAAGGTGATACTAATAAAGAGTTTCTTTTGTTTATAATTCATGCAAAGCCAAAAAGAAACCGAAATGTCTGGATTGAAAACATAATCAAAACCAAACATTCTGGTTTTATTTAACTTAAATAAGAGTACAATTTATTATTTCTGTCTTAATTTCTGTGGTGAGGTGTTTTTATTTACATTTAAACTAATGTCATCACCTTTGTTATTGTTATTATAATACTTCAGACATTGTGTGCTCTGGACTTCATCAGGTAAACTTCAGGGGATTGTGAACTGAACATTTTATGGGAGTAGATTAACTCACAATTACAATGCCACCAAATTCATAAACCAACTAGGCTATTGTCCTGTGGATAATCCTGTACCTAGAACAGCAGCAGCAGCGGGCAGGCAATATGACCATTAAGTTCAAGGTTCGAAGTTCTACTCTCAAGATTGTCCCATGATACAATAGCCGAGAGATTTAATCTGTTGGTTTCATGGCATAGTGAATTCAATCCCTGTGATCGGTAATACAGACTCAATGGAAACAGGGCAAACAATAACCGAGCAGTATTATATAAGAACAAAATGAGGTATCCCTAGATATGGATAGTAGAACAAGAACATTCTCTCCTTGTAGATTAAATAAAGGGTTCAGTTCATAATTCCCTGAAGGTTAGTTTGAAGGCTGAGGTGCACAACAGTTGAAATGTGATAGTAACAATAAAGATGAGGACATTAATGCAAAAGTAAATAATGTAGATTACAAATTATCATGTCTTACAGTTGTGACTGTTATTTCATTGCAGTAAATAACAAGGAACGACAAACCAGCCGTGGATGAATAACATCTTCATCCCCAAAATGGCAAAGTAAATGACGAAACATGTCTGTTTTCCACAAATGGCCAGAGCTTTCCTGCTTTATATAAACATTTTATATATATTTTGTTTATCTGTCTATTTTTCTGAGATGAGATATTGTAAGTATTTACACTATTTACATTGTTTGAACTGTTGTCTTCATCTTTATTGTCATATTCATGATATTTCGGCCATTGTACACTCTGGCCTTCTTCAGGTGATATACCCCAGTGGATAAAATAAAAGGTTTGGTTTGAAATTCCAACATATATCACATGAAGAAGGCCAGAGCTTACAATGGTTGAAACATCGTGAATATGATGATAAAGATGAGAACAATAGTCTGAACAATGTTGATAGTGTAAATATATTATGAATATATTATATGGATTTTAAATATTTTATACACATTTTGAAATGCCGTCTCTTTTGGTGAAAGATATTTTATTCAGTGAAGCTTATTTCTTTTCTATATTTTGAGTTTTCCTTGACAGTGTGTGTTGTTTAGTATTAGTGCAATTTGTGCACATAGTGATCATCATATCATAAATAACTACAACTATTAACTAGAGACAAATCTTAGTAGATAACAGCAAAATAGATCGGTCACATCATAAAGCAAGACAGAAATTCCTCAAAGAATTTCATAAGTGGATGCTTTTCCTGAACATTGCAATCTTAACCTGTTCAAAAAACATTAGTTTAGTTTATATCTCTTCATAAACCACAGCTCTTACATTTTACCATTCACGAAATAATATCCTTCAGAAACCCTCTACATTGAGTGGTTCTTGCTTGGGTCTTGTATAGGGTGAACATTAGTTATATATATATATATATATATATATATATATATATATATATATATATATATATAAATATAAAAGTGAACATAGAAGTCAACACTTAGAGGCGACAGTCTGTTTCATACTAGATGCAATCGTCAGGCCAGGTGTTGACTTCTATGTTTACTTTTATATTTACACACGCTCTATCTCTGATATTGAGCACTTTATCCCATAAATATAGCACACTTTAAGACTATATTTCTTCATACATATATATATATATATATATATATATATATATATTATATGTGTAGTACTTAGTGGAATGTGCTCAATATCAGTGATAGAGGTAACATATTTAGTTGTATGGATATTAGTTTGTGACCCTGCGTTTCACGCTTTTCAATATAATCAAAGACAAACAAGCATAGTAGATCCATTTTTAAAAATAAACCAGTTTATCTGATGATCGCAAAAGCGTGAAACTCAGGGTCACAAACTGATATCCACACAACTGAATATATAAATATATATATATATATATATATATATATATATATATAAATATAAAAGTGGACATGGAAGTCAGCACTTAGAGGCGACAGTCTGTTTCATGCTAGTGCAATCGTCAGTAGTCGCCTGACGATTGCACTAGCATGAAACAGACTGTCGCCTCTAAGTGCTGACTTCCATGTCCACTTTTATATTTACACACGCTCTATCTCTGATATTGAGCACTTTACCCCATAAATATAGCACACTTTAAGACTATATTTCTGCATATATATATATATATATATATATATATATATATATATATATATATATATATATATATATACACACATACAAAGAAAACATGCATTAAATAAAATATCTTTAACTACAAGAGGCAGTATTTTAACATGTGTATAAAATAATTAAAAAGGTACATAAAATAATATTATACTATGTATATTTATATTATATATAATGTATGTTTATATATAATGTACACATGTATACTTTTTTAATGGCCCTACTTTGAACTTAAATAAATCAGATGAAATACTTGAACGTTTTAAGATTTTATGTATCTTTTATCACTTTTACATATTATACTAGCTGAAGTACCTGTGTATGCTGGGCAATATATCATGAATTAAATTGTCTTTGGTTGCAATGGCAGTAGAATAATTCTTTAGTACTAATAGTTGGCTACTAGATGATATTTCCATCACAGTCAAGTTATGCGGGATATTGCAAATGCACACATGCAGATACACTATGCAAAAAAAAGTTACACCAATGAAAAGTGCATATAAAAAATAAAAATTGATAAATATATGCAGTCAATTGCTGATATACCCTGACGAGTGGATGGTGTAATTCCTGGAGGATCTGCCTACAAAGTCAGGATGTTGAAGATGTAGAAGCAGTCTACCTGGTTTTTAGGTGGAAAAATAAAATCTGAGTGTCATGTCCACAAATTACATTACAAAATTATAAACAACGCAAAGAATTGATCTTTGCAGAAAAAGAGGAAGACCCAGTTAAATATGGCAATAGCATTTATACAGTTGATACATATTAGAATTCAATCTTTGTTGTAGTCATGAATAGATTAGTAGTTCAAGTGTTCAAAGTGAATTGTTGCAAGTAAGTCTGCAAATTTCAAAGTTATTTAATTGCAAATGAGTCTGCAAAGTTCGAAGTTATTTTCTTGCGAGTGAGTCTGCAAAGTTAGAAATTATATGTACGGCAATATGCGTGTGTGTGAAACATGTGTGTGACTGCAGACTGGTTGTGTGCAATAACAGTGATTTCAAAAACACTGAACAAAGAGAAGGGGATATAGAACTTACTTTCATCGCAGCTCTCTATGTAGAAAGAACATTGCTGACTGGCGTGTTGTCATGGTAACATGTGTTGCAGCTTGGTTCTGACTGTCGCTGACAAACCATTTTTATCGCTATTTAACAACCTGAGTTTTTCATGGAAAAGTACTCCGTAACCCAAGCCCTGTCCTATTTCCAGGTCATTGGCAGTTCAGCTGCGTGGACATTGTAGAGAGCACATCACATGACTTGTCATATCCAATCAGGTTCCAGAAACCACTTATTTAATTTTGGAGCCATGTTTTGTACAGAATTGTAAAGTTTTTTTTATATCTACTAATTTTAATAGGATTTAGGTGCATCTTGTTTTACAAAATCGAGCCATCCTTTCGTTTTGATAAGATCTGGGTTACCATGCGTTGACATCAAAGACTTTCCTTTGTTGTTAACTTTTCAATACGACTGTATGAAAATCTTGCCTACTTTGCATGCTTACAAAACCATATTTCAGATTGTTTGCATTGTCGGCTCGTGAATCATAACAATTCCATTTGTTTTTCAGCTGACAAGCAGTTTACATTTGACATTTTTCAGATCATATTTTGGACCCAATATTCCATTCTGCTTTTCTGGTTATCAGGAAGGAAAACAACATCTTTCTTTTTTCCTTACTCCATATTTCAATTCATGTTTTCACCATAACGTTTTTAACCCATCCAATTCTCCAATTCCCATAGGGTATCTTCACATGAACCCTTTTAATCCTTTTCATACTACCAGTGTCACAATAGTGTCTCATTAACCCTTTTAGCTACAACCAGTGACACTTTATAGTGCCACAATGCACTCTCACCCTGAAACTGTAACTAAAGTGTACCAGCAAAGTTGTAGTATAAATAGCGGGTGGGTCCTGTGTGTATTGAACAAATACATATGTGTCTGAGCAGGTGCCCAAAACAATGACTGGCTAGCTGCCCTAGCAGCTTCGAAAATGAGAATAGTCAGTCATTACATCAAACTTAGTATAAAGATAATGAAATACAAGGAAAACAGCAGTCAATTTCTGAAACTGCCTGGCGAGTGGACTGAACAATTACAGCTAAGTGATAAAATCTATTTGTATTAATCCTATATATATATATATATATATATATATATATATATATGTGTGTGTGTGTGTGTGTGTGTGTGTGTGCGTGCGTGTGTGTGTGTGCGTGTGTGTATATTTAATTGTCCAGCTAATCAAATTTGAAGAATAACAAAGCAACAAAATGATACCAATATTGGCAATAAAATTGATATTTATTACATATTAACCTTTTGACTAAATTGAAGCACAAAGAGATAGATTTTAATGTCAGAATTTTCAAACATGCCTGTATTCTTTTTCAATGAAATGAGGAATAAACAAAGATGTGGGACTTACTCTTTCAAGGAATTTTGTTGTTGGTTAAAGATCTCCCTGTGAAAATTATATTCTCTAAGTAAACCCAAATCCCTGTTTAATCCCTCTTTGTTTAAATTTATTTTGAAAATAACCTTCAGCTTCGATCTGCATCTTTCTTCTTGACTGTTGAATGAAAATGCTAAAGTCTGATGTCTTCAATGCTATGAAATGGTTGGTTGAAGTGTGCCGCAATAGGAATCGTTATTGTCCCTGGTGTTTTTTTATGATTATTGAACTGAAAACTGAATTCCATTCCAGTATCTCTAACATTATTTCCCTTTTTTGCATTTGTAGCTGAAAAGCAAATATATAAGATTTGAACTGTCACAATTCAGAGCCAGTGGTTTGAATACTACATGAATACAGGGGGGGGGGTGAAAATGCTATTAGTAATGATATTGTAGAGGACCAGGTGTGTATTTACGAGTTGTATTAGAAACACGTGTGTAACTCCTGGTAGAGTATTAAAAGGCCCAACTACATGAAAATTGGCGGACTTAATTTGTCCAACCGAAGATGAAAGAAGACAAACATGACAGATATATATATATATATATATATATATATATATATCAACAAATATGTATTAACAAATTACAAGGCACATAGACATAACATTTGTGTGTGGGGGTGGGACATTGTGTTTGTTCTTTGGTGAATGTTCATACATACGTGTATTTTTCTCATTAAAATCCATCTTGCAGATTTGTGAATCTACCATTTGCCTGTGCATTGAACATTTCTGCCATATCTCATCTGGTCTTTCTACTATATATCTTGAGATTCTTGACAAATTTCAAAGAAGAGTCTATAATGTTATCAGTCCTGACCTGGCATCTCGACTTCAATCACATTCTCAGCTATGTGACATGGCTTCCCTCTGTCTTTTCTACAAATATTTTCATGACAATTGTTCTCATGTGCTCTCCTCCTTGGTAGCTTAACTGCATGAATTTAAACGTACTACTAGATTGGCAATTAGGTCTCATTGTTGACATAGCTAAGTATAACCATAAGTTCTGTTCTAATAGTTTCTTTTATCGCACCTCTCACCTGTGGAACTCTCTTACAATTTCTTGCTTCTCTGTCATCTACGATATTAGAATTTAATTTGAGAACTACTACTACAATGTTTTACAAGCTCACATTCTAGCCTCTTTTCTGATCTTTGTCGCAACTTTCACCCCTGCTTTCAAATCCGACTCCCAAAGCCTTGATACTTATCAGAGATAAGAATATATTTTCTGACAAATTAGAGAGCTGGAAAATATGAACAGGAATCTGACCACCATTTCCTTGGCCATGGTGCCATAAAGCCAGTGGGTAACACTTACTACTTGCTTCCAAAAACCAGCTCCTAAATCTTATATTCTTATCAGAGATAAGAATATATTTTCTGACAAATGAGAGGGCCGGGAAAGTGTATAAGCAATTTTGGAGGGAAAAGTTCCTGATATTTCTGAGCCTTGTAATCTCGATAAATATGAAGAATATGCGCCTCTTTGGCAGTGTGTACTTGATATTATCTGTGATAACATTAGGTCGGCGACAGTAACACCAGTCTTCTCTGGAAGCTGCTTCAAGAAAGAAATCTACCTGCTGGGCTCTAAAAACAGAATGCCAGCCTTCTACTAAAAACTAATTGAGATCTGCTTCCTTGGACCTAGAAATTCCTGTAGTTGGCCTACAAACTCACTCAACTACAAACTATGGATATCCTGACTGTTTCCTCCTCAAGAAAAGCTCTGAAGAAATCTATGTGAGTGTTAACCCCTTAAGAACAATTTACTTGCTTAAAGAACTTTTAGGCATTCACAGAAATATTTTGAGCAAGCCTTTATATGAACATTTTTTCTTCCTTAAAGTTAAAGGAATTTTCTTCTCCCTTTCTTTCTCTCATATTTTGAATATATCCCTTTACCTTATTTTGTGTGTGTATGTCAGTCAGTTATGTGCCATGCGTGATACACACTTGGGCGATCATGTATCTTTCGATACATGACTGACGAGGCAGATTTTTTCCTGCAGTAAGTTGCCATGCCTTTCTGCAGTAGACCATTTGCCATCCAAAGCTATAGAAGCCTATCCTGGTATTTACCAAAAGCTGGAGGGAGACTGACTGTGTTGTAGCGGGCCCCTAAACGACGAGGTTTCCAATATTGTAGCGGTGAACGTCGGTGTCACCAAATATGTTGTGGACGTGCATGGTGTAGGTCCCGCCACAATTATTTTATTTTGTCTAGGAAAGGTGTGAAAAGGATCATACCATTATGCTGGAGGTCGCTATCCAATGTGGTTGTCACAATGCAATTTATATTGGACGTAAAATAGCACATAGTGTAAAATACAAAACAGAACGTAATGATTCAAAACATAACAATTGAATTTATTAAGTGTTTTGGTGTACATGCATATAAGCTGAAGGTTTGATAGAGTTATATGTCTCTTAGATTTTGAAATATTTATACCTGAGCTCATAAAGATTAGATTAACTATTAAACTGTAGTTTATAAGAATGAGTATGTTGCATGTTAGAGATTGTCTATTGGACAAATTGGTAAGAGTTCAGAATTGTACTTGTGTGATTGTTGTAAAGTTCTTTTACGTCTGACTGCATTAGTCAAGACGGGAGTTCTTTAAGGGTCACATTTTGGCAGCAGAGTTGAAACGCACGAGTGAGTAAAGAGAGCGAGAATTACTCCCGTTTGGTTTTTATAGTATGTTGTATCACATGACAGGATCAACCTTAGAAGGCATGAAAACAGACTTGTTGCGTGCAGGTGATTTGATTGGTCGGAACTGACCAATCATCGAGCTAGATTGGAGGAGATTAACCAATGAATGCTCGTTGTATAATTTCTATGTATGATGGTGGTGGTGATACCACAGTGTGTATGTAAATAAACATTTTCTTCTTCTATTGTTATACCCCATGCAGGAGTTTGAGGCTTTATTCTTCCGCCTAAAAGAGAAAATTGTCTGCTATAAACTTACAACTCGTTGTTTCTTTTATTGATTCTGTCACCTTTAACCTTAACACTTTCATGTGGGAAAGCTGGGACAAATTTCACACAATGACCTTAAAAATTTAATGTAATGTTACTCCCCATCTTCTGACTTCCTGAACTTTTGTCTTTTATTATCCTTTGCCCTTGCTAAAGTTTTTTTCATTCTCTTTCACTCTCAGTAACTCCTTGCGTTTTAGTGACATTATCACTATGCTTGGGGTAAAATGAGTAAAAAAGAAAAAATTACTGACGTTATAAGAATTTCTACAGTCCGATTGAACAAAGGGAAATAACTGCAGCTAATAAAACAGACAAGATAGCTAACTTCGATAATCTCCCTTGATTTGAAACTATATTTTTATCAACACAAAATAGAATGAACACCATTTATAATTTTTATTTTGGGCCAATAAATATGGTTTTACTGCAAATTCTAATATCAAAGGTAAACGTACATTGCAGGAATGAAGAAATTTAAATCTTACATCCATTTTCAGTTTCTTATTCTAGTGAGTAGTAAAGTACACTGTGGTGAATACCACTTATCAACAAGAGACAATATAGCTTATTGCTAGGACCAATAATTTCACTGAAAGTAAAATTATATCTTCTTGAGGAAATTTTAAATTTCAGAACAATGTCAAAGTATTTATTTATTAAATTTTTCTGTCCGAGATTCAGAAGTTAAAATCTCCTCTTGTATTTTGCCCATAAGCATTAAAATTACTAATGAGCTTTACATTGATAATTTGAATGTGAAATAAAATTTCAAGAGTGGGTAGCAGCAACACTTAACTCTGGTTACAAGTGTAACAGAGTTACTGGTGTGGATTTTACATGTAAGTAAACCAATACCTGGTGCCAATTGAAATGGGAATTAACTTGAGAAGTTGATGTGAAAAGTCTAGATAATCAAACTAGCTAATTTGGATTTTATTAGTATGCTAGAAGTACACTGCGTTTTGAATTTTCTAGTGGGCAGTTTGAAAACCAAAAAGCATTTAATTACAATAGGTTGAATTAATTAATTGAATTTCTGGGTTTAAACTCATGATTTAACAAACCTTAAATATTAGTATCAAGTGAAACAAGGAGCACACACCCTTCATCTCTACATGCCACTAGAATAGAGATAGACAAGCTGGTTCATGCTAGGTCAGATATTGGCCAAAAATTTAGTAATGAACTTTGTTTTTTTATACTATCCACCATTCTGTATTTATTATCTATTAGGGTCAAGAATAGTAAATGATAAATATTTTTTTATAGTAAATGATAAATATTTTTTTATAGTATAGTAAATGATAAATATTTTTTATAGTATAGTAAATGATAAATATTTTTTTATAGTATAGTAAATGATAAATATTTTTATAGTATAGTAAATGATAAATATTTTTTATAGTATAGTAAATGATAAATATTTTTTATACTATAGTAAATGATAAATATTTTTTATACTATAGTAAATGATAAATATTTTTTATACTATAGTAAATGATAAATATTTTTTATAGTATAGTAAATGATAAATATTTTTTATAGTATAGTAAATGATAAATATTTTTTTATAGTATAGTAAATCATAAATATTTTTTATAGTAAATTATAAGTATTTTTTATAGTATAGTAAATGATAAATATTTTTTATAGTATAGTAAATGATAAATATTTTTTATAGTATAGTAAATGATAAATATTTTTTATAGTATAGTAAATGATAAATATTTTTTATAGTAAATGATAAATATTTTTTATAGTATAGTAAATGATAAATATTTTTTATAGTAAATGATAAATATTTTTTATAGTATAGTAAATGATAAATATTTTTTATAGATTTTTTATAGTATAGTAAATGATAAATATTTTTTATAGTATAGTAAATGATAAATATTTTTTATAGTATAGTAAATGATAAATATTTTTTATAGTAAATGATAAATATTTTTTTATAGTATAGTAAATGATAAATATTTTTTATAGTATAGTAAATGATAAATATTTTTTATAGTATAGTAAATGATAAATATTGAACTGTAGTTGGTTCACAGATTTTATAAACTTATATATTTCATTATTGCATATGTGTAGTTGCATCAACACAAACAAACCTATTCTGATGGAGTATTGAAATTTAATTTGAGAACAATATTTTACAAGTTCTCATTTTAGCCTATTTTTCCAATCCTCACACCAACCTTTTTCTTACTTTCAAAAGCAGCTCCCAAAGCCTTGATTCTTATCAAAGATAAGAATATATTTTCTGACTAACGAGAAAGCTGGAAAATATAAAAAGGAATTCCACCACCATTATTCTTTCTATGGTGCCATAAAGTCTGGGGGAAAACTCACAGTTTGTTCACTCCAAACTTTTTCATTACTTTCAAAACCGGCTCCCAAAGCCTTGATTCTTAGCAAAGATAAGAATGAGTTTTCTGACCAATGGAGGCGCCAGGAAGTTTGTATAACAATTTTGGAGAGAAAAGTCTCCGATCCTTCTGAGCCTCCCAAATCTCCATAAATTTGGAGAATCTTCGCCTATTTGGCAGTGAGTTTTCAGGCTACTGTCTGTAAGGTTGGCGATAGAGAGCACCAGTCAACTTCAGAACCACTTTCAACCAAAGAAGAACTACCTACTAAAGGGCTGTCAAGAACGAACATCGGCCCACTATTAAAGACCAGTTGAAAGCTGCCTCCTTTCACCTACAAGACTTTTTCATCGACCTACAAACTGTAAAATTCCTATATCTACCAACATTTTCTTCCTCTACAAGAACTTTGAAGAAAACTGTGAGTGTTTCTAACCATTAACAAAATTCTACTCGCTGAAAGAACTTTTAGGCGCTCAGAGAAATATTTTGAGCAAGCCTTTTTTCTGTTAAGGACATTTTCTCTTCCTTTAAAGGACATTTTCTCTTCCTTTAAGGGACATTTTCTCTTCCTTTAAAGGACATTTTCTCTTCCTTTAAGGGACATTTTCTCTTCCTTTAAAGGACATTTTCTCTTCCTTTAAAGGACATTTTCTCTTCCTTTAAGGGACATTTTCTCTTCCTTTAAAGGACATTTTCTCTTCCTTTAAGGGACATTTTCTCTTCCTTTAAAGGACATTTTCTCTTCCTTTAAAGGACATTTTCTCTTCCTTTAAGGGACATTTTCTCTTCCTTTAAAGGACATTTTCTCTTCCTTTAAGGGACATTTTCTCTTCCTTTAAAGGACATTTTCTCTTCCTTTAAGGGACATTTTCTCTTCCTTTAAAGGACATTTTCTCTTCCTTTAAAGGACATTTTCTCTTCCTTTAAGGGACATTTTCTCTTCCTTTAAGGGACATTTTCTCTTCCTTTAAAGGACATTTTCTCTTCCTTTAAGGGACATTTTCTCTTCCTTTAAAGGACATTTTCTCTTCCTTTAAAGGACATTTTCTCTTCCCTTTCTTTCTCTCCTAATTGTCTTTGTCCCTTTACGCTTTTTTTCTGTATATGTAAATAAACACTTTCTTCTTTTATTGTTACACACCGAGCAGGAGTTTTTCTTTATTCGTCCGCGCCTAAAAGAGAGAGTTTGTCCGCTCTAATCTTGCTGTTTTTATTCAGGGTTTTTTTAACCTCAACCCTTTGATGCAGGAAAGCTGGGACAAATTTCCCAGCAGAAGTCCTAAGTCCACTTTGTCATACATCTTTTCTCCAAAACTCATATACATAAAATGATTCTGATAAATAAACCATCTAATAAAAAAGTAGCGTTTAATTCCTTTATTGTCATTTCTTGTTAAAAAAAGAGAATGCATAACCCCAATATTGTATGTTTGGGTTTTATTAAAATTCTAAAGATAGCTTTTTAAAAAAATAAAAATTACCGAGGTAGTATATAGTAATAGTGATGTCAAAAGTGGAACCGTCCTTTTGGCACCCTGTTCTTTTGCAGGTACATATGTGACGTAATGGAATAACCTGTTACACCCATGAGTAACTACACTATAGGTAGTAACTACCTATAAGTATTTGTAAGGCAACAGACTACAGGAGTCTAGCTGAAATCTTTTTGGCTTGATGGTCGAACTCTCTGCTTCTGAGCAGAAAGGAACCCGGATGAGGCTCCGCCAAAGGGCAGAGTCTCGTTCGGAGAGGTTGACCAACCCAATCCCGTTTATACGGGTTCTATGGGCATTTATTGGCCAAGCCTACAGGCTCAGAGAGGCCACGTTAAACCTGGCCTTGTGTCACATGTAAACCGGGGGGGGGGGGGCTGGCTAAATATACTAGCTGGAATCTTTTCCAGCTGTGCTGGTTGAATTCTCTACTGTCGGGCAGAGAGGAACCTGGACGAGGCTATGCCGAAGGGCAGAGTCTTGTCCGGGGAGGTAGACAGACCTGATCCTGTTTATGCAGGGTCTGCGGGGAATTTTTGGCTGAGCCTACAGGCTCAGGAACCCCACATTAAATTCAGCTTTATGCCACATGTGACTCTGTGGGGCAGTTGCTAGATACCGTCTAGCAACTGCCCCACAGAGTCATGACTCAGACTTACGCAAGAACTACCAACCTTGCAATAGTAGCACTCACTATTGGATTGACAATGATCGTGTGCATAACTGTTACCTTATTTCTTATTGTACTGGTTTTATTACCATATTTAGTACCATATTTATTACAACGTTTCGGCCATTGTACGCTCCGGCCCTCTTCTGGTGGACACATGGCACAGTGGATAAAGGCATTAGTTAGATCCAGTGACAGGACCCAAAGAGTGTGAGTTCGATACCCAGTTAAGGCAGTGGAGAACTTGGAGAGGGGAATTAACAGGAGATAACTGATAACTGACATCCATTAAACTTGGCACATGGAACTAGAACAGTTTACCCCAGTGAGCGAAATAAAGGGTTCAGTTCGTCATTCCAACCACCTGAAGAAGGCCGGAGCATACAACGGCCGAAACGTAATAAATATGGTGACAAAGATGAGGACAATAGTCCAAATAATGTGAATAGTGTGATAATTCTTCTGATGCCACTTAATTTAAAGGCAATTTGATGTATGTAGGTCCTTACTTTCCATGCAAACAATTATCTTTATTTATGGGTGACTTTTGCTGGATTTCACAATTAATTTTGATTATTCCAAAATTTATTTCTAAGTTATAAAAATTGTTATCAAACAAAAAAATTCACATAAAAAAAAAAAATCACCAGAAACATGGGAATTCAAATTTCAGAATTGTTGGTTCAGATCCAGCATGGAATGTTTTAATTTGTTCATGGAGTCAGCCTGATTCCAAAATGCTATTCTATGTTGGGCTATGGCCTCTAGGAGTAAAGTTGAAAACGTGTGACACACTGACATTCACATTTATTTATATAGATGAAGCAAAGTTGGCAAAGTTTAAACTGATAACTGACCTTTGGCAAATAAAACCTTTGAATCTGTTCTGGAAATTGTTTCCTTCTTGTAACTCACCCACTTCATCCCCGAAGACACTTCAACCAGTTTTGCCTATGACTTCTTCAGATCAAAAACTTAAAGACAATGATGGTGAGGAAGACTGAGGTGGGGCAGAGTGAGGTACCCAGGCTGAAGTTCCAGATTGTAAGGGAGAGAAGAAGGCATTGCATTATACAAGCATGTATACATGTCAAGTGTATATTATTATGTATTTATAAAGTCATAGAAACAGTAGGGAAAACTAACCTTGTAAGAAATTAACTTCAGATTGAAATAGTTTTTAAGTTAGCTTTTGGACATCCTTCCTATTAATCAGGAAGAAAAGTTTTTTTTTTACTATAGTTCACCCAATGCAAGGCCCAAAAGCCACTCAGGGTAGAGGGTTACTAAATGAGGTCTTTGTAAGAGTATACAAGATCGGGTCAAGAGGTGCAAATTATGAGGACATGTAAGATAGATAACAGTTTACTCTAGACTTGAAGTGCTTAAGGTTGTAGTGAAAAGGGAAGTATCCTCTTGGGAGTCTGCTCCACAGTGCAACAATCCTGGGGAAGAAACCATCTAAGAGAAACTTCATTCTTACCAATGGAATATAAAGGGAATGAAGATGAGCTGACTGAATGTGTACATAACAAAGAAGATCCTAGCTGTGAAGGTCTGAACTGGTGGAACCAAGAAATATAGTTTGCCTGAACATCTGCCATGAAAATAACAACAGAGTAGCAAAGAGTTTACAATATTTCATCCATGGGAAAGAGGTTACAGGTTGGAAAACATTTCATCACCCACAAGACCGTGTGAATGCTTTTAAACTCAGTCATGGCTGAAAAGTGAGGATTGGATAGCTCCAGCCCAGATATGGCAACAATACTTCATTTCTGCTCTGACTGGGATCTTGTAAAGATAAAGAATGGTAGAAGGATGCAAGTACTTTCTGGACTGGTACAAGGAACAGGCCATTTTTACAACATCTTTAGTGATCGATTATATATACGAGTTCCACTTGTGGTTTGGAGTTAGCTTGAGTCTCAACAGATGCTCCAAGTCATGAGCCTCATTGAGAGTACAACTGCTCATTATAACTGGAGAAACCTCGAGGTCTGCTGTGTGTTTGAGAGATGTGTGAAATGTCTGGTGAAACATGAGAAACACTTGGTAACTTGACAGATTAGATTGATTGATCAAATTGTTCAAATTGAAATTGAACAAAATTATTCCTTGTTTAACCCAGATAATTTGCAATCAGGAAAACGTTTAATTTCCCTTTCACTCTCCATTTTATATCTGAATACAATTGAGAGCTCTCGGCTGTTTAGTGAGCTGGGCTATATTTTTCTACTCTTAAAAATTATTGGCCACTGGAATAAAATGAAGAAAATACTATAATTAATAATAATTGACAATGTTACATTTATAAATTCATACAACTTTAGGCTATTACTAGTAAATCTAAAAACAAGAAAAAGAAGATGAAAGAAATACTAGAAAAAAGTTAATTGCCAATGCATCATACATGCTTGAGTGATCATGTCTTTTACAATTCATGATTGATTAGGCAAAAGATTTTCCTGCAGTAGGTTGCCATTTCTTTCTGCGGTAGACTGGTTGCCAACCACGGTTATAGGGCCCAGTTTGTCCTGCTATTCAACCCATAGTTGGTGAGGAGAAGAGCTGGATTCATACTTTTCCTAAGGGTATTTGCATGCAAGTGAATATAATGAACCCAACTGGAATTCAAACTCAACTCTCCAATTCTTCATTCTGAACCAATATTCATTACATCACAACATGCATTCAAAGACTATTAATACTATTATTATTATTGTTGTAGCATACCTACGGATGATAATGGGAATGTCCCCATTCACATAAATACAGTAGTAATTGTAATGAACAAAACAAGATCTAGATTTAAAATTCAAATGCTAAGCACTGACTCATTAATTTTGTTAGAAATTAAAAAAGACTCGAATTTACAAACTTTGCTTAAAGCGAATCCAAAACAAAACTCGTAAAATTTCACACCTTGATGCAAAATGTTTTTCGGCCAATAGAAAACTAGGAAACATTTAAAAACAAAAATACAGTAGTACTGTATGTTGGTCTTTAGTTGGAGATTCATTGTGGAATTCACTTGATTCACTTCTAGCAGTTGACTACTTCTTCTACACAGCGTGGGTGAATCTTATATGTGTTGTTCTTGTCCTAAGTATTATCATTCATTATCAACCTTCGTGTGATTATTCTATTCAGTAACCTTCCCTAGGCTACAACAATTATCATTACTACTAAATGTAAATCAAGAGAAATAAGATGGAATATATATTCGGCAAACATTAATAATAATTGACAATTCTTCATCTATGAAATTCATATGACTGAAGCCTATTACTAAAGATGTGAAAGCAAGAGAAGATGAAAGAAAGACCAGTGGAAATATTACTAATGGTTGATAAATATTACATGTAATAAATTTGAGTAATATTCCTACTAATACTACTAGTGTAATGGTGAGATTTTATCACTAACTCACCTTCAGGATACCTGATTAAACTTGGCATAGCAAAATCAGAAAGGAAGTAAATATATCAAGAGAGGCTCAAGGCAGAATTTGCATTGGCATGGATTTGAAATTCTCAAGTTGTTAGAGAGAATGTGTTGATGAATTTTTTTTTTTTTTTTTTACAATGATGTTAACCCTGTACAAGGCCCAAGAGACACTTGAGGTAGAGGGTTACAGGATAACAGGCACAGATATAGGGATATGTAAAGAAGTAATGGTTAATCCTAGACTTGAACGGTTAAGATTCTAGTGATCAGGGAAGCATTCCTTTGGGAGTCAGTTCTACAAAGCAGCGGTTTATGAGAAGAAGCTGTTCAAATGAAATTTAAATCTCACCAATGAAATATGTAGGAAGTGAGGGTGGTTTGCTACAATATGCATTGGTATGTTTAGTATTAGTCATGATAGTTAGAACTAGTGGAACTAAAGAATGTAGTTCATCTGAACAATTTCCATGGAAACAGTGATAGAGCAGGGGAAGGCTTGTAACATTTCATCTGTAGGAAAGGTGTTGCAGAGTGGAAAATAATTCATCACCCACAAGGACGTGGAGATGCTTTTGGACTCTATCAAGACTGGAAAGTGAAGACTGGGTTGCTCCTGCTCATATATAACAGAAGTACTCTATCTTTGGTTTGATTTGACTCTTGTAAAAGTAGAAGATAGCAGGAGGAGTCAGGTGCTTACTGGAGTGGTACAGAGAACAGACCATTTTTCCAGCATCTTTAGTTATGGATCATATGTATGAGTTTCACAAGGTCTGGACTGAGTTTAAGTCCTAATAGGCACTCAAGTTACAGGGCCTCCCTGAGAAAACACCTGTTTATTGTGATAGGTGAAAATTCAGGGTTTGCTTGATGATGGAATCTCACTTGTTTGGTTTTTGAGATACTGAATATGACCACCCAGTTTATTTTCCCCAACTGAGCTGTTAAAGCTAGGTCAGAGGAGAGATCAGTTGCCAAACTCTGGTCATCTAGAGTTTTTGAGTTACATCCATATACCATTGTATCATCAGAATAGATATTCACAAATGATTGGAGTATACTCTTAGGGAGATGATTTACATAAAGCAGAAAGAGGATGAAGCCATCTTGGACATTCGTGCACACAAAGAAAATAGTATATCAAAGGGTTAGTTTTTCCATTGATAGCGCTATTATTTTAACTACCTTCACTCATCGGCAATGTTTATTGTTTTAAAAAGCAATAATTAGAATTGTAATAAAAGCTAAACATGAAAGTGAATTTATACGTCTTCTTTGTTCTTGAGAATTGACAAAAAATAATAAACACTATCTTTTTATTAGATCATTTAT
The DNA here is from genome assembly GCA_964036315.1 of Acanthosepion esculentum. Classification (NCBI taxonomy): domain Eukaryota; kingdom Metazoa; phylum Mollusca; class Cephalopoda; order Sepiida; family Sepiidae; genus Acanthosepion; species Acanthosepion esculentum. The sequence goes on from OZ038507.1 coordinate 89,124,006, forward strand.
GAGAATAGTTGGCAAAACATCTGCTAATTGTCAATTGATTCAAACATTATAAAATGGTAAATAATAAGGATTTCCTTATTATATCATTTATTGGAATGGTTGGCAAAATATCGGCTAATTGCCAAATGATTCAAACTTTATAAAATGGTAAATAATAAAGATTTCCTTAAAGTTGGCTCACATATTTTAATAATTTATTACATTTGTAAATTTATGAATAAAAATTGTTTTCATATTTATTTCTTTATAAATTGGTAAATGATAAATATTACAATATATTAGTTTTAATACAATTGTATTAGTTTTTAGAATGTTGTAAATATAAAATTATTCTTGTAAATAAACAATTTAATAAATAGTGTTTTAAGTTTTTGCTGTAAATTCTCAAAAACAAAAAATGTATAGATTCATTTTTATCATATGTTTAGGTTTTATTACAATTCTAATCATCGCTTTTTAAAACAATAAACACTGCTGAGGAGTGAAGGTAGTTAAAATAATAGTGGTGTCAAGGGAAAAAAAAACATCCTTTTAATACTCTGTTATTTTGCGAGCACGAAACTCCAAGATTGCTGAGGGTTGGATTGAGAAGTAATCCCTGGTAGATGCCTGTGTTGATCACTAAGGACTGACCATTAATAACGACCTTCAAGAAACTGCCCATTAGAAAGGACTTGATAATTGAGAAAACTCTCTAGTGATTCCATAGCTAGAGAGCTTGCGTAGTAACCCTCTATGTCACACCGTGTCAAAGGTCTTTGAAATATTTAATTTTCTCATACTTGAGATGTATTTGTTGCCTAGTGCTCCACTGATTCTGTGAGTAATGACAGGATATCTGCAGTGGATCAAGCTGAAATCAATACTTGGCACTTAAGAGATTATCCCTACTGAGGTGATCAACAACCTTCTTGTTGATTACAGCTTCAAAAAGTTTGTTTATGATACTGAGGAGGTTGATGGGCTTTTACTGAGATGGGGATAAGCGCTCACCGACATTCTTAAAAATAGAGCATACACTTGGCACCTTCCACAGATTTGGGATGGATTTCTCCTTCAAGCAGTGTTTAAATAATTTGGCTAAGATCAGGGATAACTCATGGTTAATATCAGGTCAATAACAGAGTTAACTTGGGGCTTTCTTACCAGAATCTATTTTACATATTTGCTTTGAATATTGCTGCCATAGTCTGTTGCTACCGCTATATATTTAGAGATTCTTGGACACTGTTGGCAGAAACAGAGATAAGGATCCAAACGTTTGAGAACAAATGGATGAGAAAACTCCTTGCCATCTTCTCTTGGGAATATAAAACCAATGAGTTTGTGTGGAAAAGGGTTGAAGGTTTTGTGCGCCACCAGGAACCTCTTCTCGCCACCATCAAATGGAGAGAAATGGCATGGTTTGGACATATTACAAGGCACGACAGCCTGTGCAAGACCAGATCGTTGAAGGTGGCCATAGGAGAGGATGTCAACGTAAAAACTGGTTGGACAATGTCAAACAATGGACAGATATGACTATACCAAATTTGCTGATGGCTGCCATTGATAGACCATTGTGGAGGAGATTGAGTGTGGCTCCTGGATTCGAATCTCCCCCCCCCCCCATGATTACAAGAGTCAAGGAATGATGATGATGATGATGATGATGATGATGATGATGATGATGATGATGATGATGAAGAAATCCAAAGAAGAATCTGCAATGGTCCTGACTTGGCATCTTGGCTTCACTCCTTTTCCCACCATAGCTTCTTTGTGTCTTTTCTTTAAATACTTTCATGGTATAAGGATACAAAAGGTGATTATATCCCTTTAGACAAGATCATCATGTTGGTCACATGACAGATGCTTAGTGACATCACATCATACAGTGATGAAAGTGGTCAGTCATTCATTCAGTCAGTAAGCTTATTGGTGTCAAAACACATATGTTGTTTATCCTGAAAGGGTTTCAGTCTAGGGCACTCAGTTACCAAATGCTACAGCTTACAAGTCCATAACACCATTTCCCTCTGGGAATATACCTTCCCCAGATACAGAAATCTCTGCTAGCAGTTCTTAATTTGGGAAGACTAAAGACTCACCATTTTCAGTTCACAGAATATGTCCTCACTTGGGACATAGTAAATGAAACCAGTTCATTTGAAACTGGAGTCCTAAACATAGTTTCTCCAGAAACACAGAAGTATCTTCATATTATATGTAAGACCCTATCTTTTTGTTCTACTTGAACTCAGCTTGCCATGTAGATATATGTGATATATTTTTCTTTGTGTGGGACATGTGTAAATATGTATATATAATTTTGTGTATTTTTAGTGTTATAAAACTCTCTATGAGAACAAAGCATGTTTGTAATTCCTTTTCCTTTCAGCCATTTCATTCTGTCTGTGAAATATGGTGTTATTATATTATGGATATAATAATGCCTATAATAGGGGAAATACATAAACCATTCTTCCATAGATCTCTCATGTTGTAATGGTAATTGTTCTGATGAATTTTCCTTTATGGTACCTAGACTTTATAAATTTAAGTGCAGTACTAGATTGGTGGCAAGGTCTCATCAACTTAAAGATGGATGTAACCGTAAGTTCTATGCTAACAGTTTCTTCTATTGCACTTCTCACTTCTGGAACTCTATTCTGGCTTCTTACGTCCCAGTCAACTTTGATCTTCAAATATTTGAATGCAATGTCAGTCGTTACCTTCCGTTTTTTTTTAATTCTTATTCTTTTATTTTCCTCTCTCTTTAGCAGTTTTTCTAATATTCTCTAACACCCAGTAAGCTCTTGCATCCTAGTGGCTTTATTGCCTTGCTTGGGGTGAAATGATTAAAATAAATATAACCACTGGGATTTTATCTGAACTGGTAGCCTTCTGAGGGTCAAGTCTTTTCATAAGAAAAATTTACTGAGATTATGTTGGGGCCATTTTTAATCCTTTGCCTGTATTCTGAATTTAGTTAGAGATCTTCCAGTGCTCCGAGGATCCAAGTTGTTCGCTTTCGACTTTGGCCTGGGCTGCTTGTGCATAGCTTTACTTTGCATTTTGTAGAACTCTCTTGCAGTGATTGTGGGCAGTTCTGAATAAATGTCATGCTATGTCATTTCCTGGGACAGATATTTTAGTAGTGGTTATGGTGAGCTATGGCTACAGCACATTCAAGGGTGAACCAAGGCTGGCTGTTCATTTTTTTTTTTCTAGGGTATGAAACTCTCCATTCCAGAAATGATCCATTCTGAAATGAGGGTGGTAGTTTTGGAGGCAGTATATTTAAAGAAGGCTGAGAGAAGAGCTTCCACCATGTAAGATTTGAAGCTGTCCTAGTCAACTTTCATGTTCCAAAAGTCTTTGAGAGAGTGTTGATCATATAGTAGGTGGTATAGTAGATTGGTGTTTCCTCAAACAAGAGTGTGAGAGTGAATATGCAAATAATTATATACAATTAATAACATATTTTATTGCTTAAGCAAACTAAATGGAAAGAATATTGATGCAGATGTTGAATAGGTAAAGTTCTAATACTGGTTGGGAGGTGTCTAGGTCATTAGGTGCACATAAAACACACTTGCTTTTCATGCCAAAAAATAAAAATAATGAAAAGCACTGATATTACAAAGGTATGATGTTCTTAAAAGAAGTAACCACAGTCACGATTATCAACTGTGAGTTACCCCACTTGGCTTCACCAAACGCCCATTAGGTGGCACTGTTTAAGTCTATAAAAAAACAAACATTTCCTTCCTATTTCTCTTGCTTCAAGATGTAGTAGCACATGCATGAGGACATCCCCACTGGGACACATTCGTTTCCACTGTTCTCTGATGACTGAACTCTCACACAAATGTATCCCACACACAAACAAGCAGGTTCTTAATAACTAAGTTTTTAATGTCTTTTTCTTTCCTTTCAACTGTGTAGAGATTAATGTAATTTCTTTTTGTTAATACATACATTAATTGTTTATTTAAAATCCATGTTTTCCCTCTTATTTTTGCCCAGACTCATGTGTGTCCGCCAAATATTGTTCACATGACAAATATACCAGGAGCCGTTAAATATTTACTGAAAAATATCTACGCTTTGCAACAAAAGTGCTGACTCCCACAACACAACCTTAATACTTTTTATTACTCTATTACTACTACCACTACTAGTGATGAAGTTGGTGTCATCTCTTCTGATGAAGATATTGCTTCATTAATGAAATGAATTGATGAAATCATTGATTTAAAACATTCATGGAATTAGTGGTCATCTACATATGAGGAAAAATATGGAAAAGACAAAACAAAATCCGAATATGCAAGTTTACTGTTTTAATGTTGTTTTACTGTCGACGTCAGACGTTTCGTTCTAGTAGACCATCTTCAGGACATGGTTATTAGAAACATACTTAGGATTAGACGATATTTAAGTCAACATGAAAAGACGATAGACACAAGACTAATCAGAAACAGAAAAAACTGAAATTCTAAAGTCAGCGTTCCTTTTTTGGTGGGGGTATTCGGTCACGTTGGGGTCACGCGGGCGATGCTGCGAAAAACGCACCCCCAAGATAGAGACTTTATCTTAAATGAAAAAGGGAATTCTATTTGAATCTAGAGCTTATCAGTACATTTGTCAAGCATTAATCTTGCCAGGAATGGGGAAATGTTAAAGAAGCCGGGTCTAGTATTTACCGTTCGTGAAGTGGATATTATGCCTGCCTCATAAATCCGTCTAAGGTTTTTATTATGAATATATTTTAAAATCTTCACAGAGTCAAAATCGAAATTATGATCAGATTTAGCTAAGTGTACAAATAAAGCACTACTTAAATTACTGAGGCGAATATCTCGTTTATGTTCGGAAACACGAGATTTTACGGACCTACCTGTTTCCCCCACATATCTCAAATTGCAGTCTTTGCATTATATGTGTGTGTAAATGTGAGATATAGTTTGGTGGAATCAAGTAGACAGTCTGCCTGGGGAAAGAAATTTCCCCTGGTGAAGACAAGTCCTATGGTGTTTGCTACTAAATCCTAGAGCAAAAACGAAAGAGAGTATGAGTCTTTTTCTCTTTTATACCATTGATTGTTTCGCTATCTATCAGGCATTGGGCAAAGTCCACTGGCAGATAAGCTGGGATAATCCCAAAGGACATTTATATCCTGTGTACTATTCTGTGTTGCATTTAATTATATATATATATATATATATATATATATATATATATATATATATATATATATATATATATAATTTATTTGTTTAAATGTTATTTTTACATGGATATTGATATTTGAGTAGATGGTCCGTTTTTATCTATTTATTAAAGCGTATCTTTATGTATTTACATTTACCGGTCTGAATATTCAAGAAAGAAAAATGTTGTAGAGTTACTTTCCGCAGTGGAAACTGTATTTGGACTAAATTCGGTCCCAAATAGGTTCAACATACAAAAACGTTAGGAACTTGTTATAATAAGTATTACGCAGAGTAATCTAGTTGTGGTATCTGACTACTTTCGTATTCAACTCCCCTTCGACCCTCACTGACTCCTACTTATATTAGGTGGGAGAGTCTATTATCTATAGACTAGGTGTGTTTCACCATAACATCTGTGTTGCATTTAATGCAACATGAGGTTTCCCTAGGAGAGAAATAAAACATGTCATATATTTAAAGCATCTTGTAGATAAAAGAAAAAAAGATAACAATAAGTTTACACTATTTTCTTTTATATTGCTTTGGCAATTCTATCTAGCAGTTGTTAGAAGAAGTTCTTTGACAGACAAGTGGGGTAATTCCACAAACTAACAAAACCTAGTGATATCTTATGGTATTGCTGGAGTAAATATGTAAGATACAGAATTTCTCAATTTACTATTGAGTTAAATAATAATGTTTTTAAACTCTCTCTTGGTTCTGATTTATCAACAAGCCAGGATATGTGTACAATTCTCTTGAAAAAATGAATATATTTTGGTATTCCAATATCAATTTCAATTAGAAACTGCCAAATAATATTTCCTCCTTTATAAATTAAATTGAGTTTTATAAAATAAGAATAAAACTTTATTTTCTTTCATATGTAGTATAAGTAAATTCCAATCTATATTAATATACCAAGGGGTGTATGTAAGCATGTGAATGTGTGTGTGTGTGTGTGTGCACGCGCACATGTACTTGTGTATGTGGTGGGGAGGGATTCATTTTAGTTACGTTTATACAAGATGGCCGAACAGAACATACCAGGGGCCTGGGTTGGATTTAGTCCTTAAGAGACCCATATGCTAATAGAATTTGGGGGCCCGTTCATTAAAATATTTATACCACCCTCTTTTCATGGGGCCCCATCAAATATTTAAAATTTCTTCAAATAAGTTCAATAGAGCCCCATTAAATCCAAAAATAAATAAATCTCTTCTGTTCTTATATCTTTATTTTCTTTTAATTTTATCAGAGGCTTCAGGGACCCTCTAGTCATGGGGCTCCTGAGTTTCAGCCCCATACTAAACCATATACAAATTCAGCATTGCAGGGACCCAAATCTTGCATGGATGAACACAAAACTTCAAGGAATAGCATAGGCTATTTGAGATTGAGGTCAATGCAGAGCACAGTATTACATTTCTAGCCAAATGGTCTGAGATTATAAGTTTGCTATAAAGTACAAAAATGATTTTTGACCTCACAAATGGTGAAGTGGATAAAGCCAGATTCAACCTTTGTGGTCACGGCAGGTCATTGAAGGTAAAATTATTTTGAGAACTTTTTATGTATTACAGCCAAAGGTTTTCATTCTTAAAGATCAGTTGGTATGTGAGGATAATCTGTATAGAAGAAAGGATAGAGGATAAGAGATGCCCACCTCCAAGATCAAAAGAGATCATCAGAAGTTAAATCTGGATTAACTTTTTCTTCCGTCAAACAAAAGAACTTGAATTTTTCATGCTTTGCTTATAAAACATTGTGAAATCCTGAAAAATGCCCAAGTTTTTAAAACATTCAGAATTAAGCTGGATTTTATCAGATGATTTAAATGTACAAAGTGGCTCAGAACTACACCAGTAGCTCTTTGATGCATTCTTGCCATAAAGAATGATACCATGAAAGAAATAAACTCAATGATGTTGCAACAAATTCTAGAGAGAGATTCATATGTACAAGTCAATTAGTGCAATTCCAGACATCTCTTTGGCTGTTCAGAACCCAAATGTGTTCTTCAATTCCCTGGAACTGCCTGATTTTTCACTCATCAAGCTTCAACTAAAGGTTACTATGCCCATGATGCTTCTCAAAAATCTTGACCCTTCCCTAATTCTTATTACTTGTATTATTAAGGCAACTATTTTAACTGGAATAGTCAAGAAGAAGAATGTGTTCATTCTCAAGATTGCCACAACTTCAACAGACTGACCCTTTGAATTCAAGGATTTTCAATTCCCAGTGTGACTCAACTTTGTCATGAGCACCCGCATGGTACAAGAGAAATCTTTTCAGATCACCAATGTCATGTTCTCCATGTTTTCCTGTGATCGGCTCAAAGTTGGTTCTTGACTTGGATTTGTTTGTGTGAATGGAAAGTATTATCATTTTATGCTTCCTGATACATTTGCCTTGCAAACAATATTTGATGGACTCATGTGAGTCCAGGTAACACAAAATATGGACTTCAAACAAACAACAATTAATAAATGTATTAACAAAACATGGTACAGAAGGATAAAGAAAGAAAGGAAAAAAGTTGAAGTTAGGAACAGTTCAATACAATCTTCAGTCCATGTCTCTGATGTACTTATATGCCTCATGTCTATTGAAGCCTTTTAAATATCACACTGCCTGTGATTATCATCAATGGGTGGTAATGTAACAGATTCTTAACTTTTTCATACTGGCACCCATTGTGAGAAGCACAAATATTGTGTAGCCAAAAGTCATGTCAGTCTAAAGAACTACTTCATTTGTTTTGTTAGGAGCAACAGAATATTTTTTGGTAACATATCCTATTTCATGTTCAAATAATGTAAATATTTTGCCATTTATATTGTGTAAGAAAAAAAAGATACCTGTGGGTTATCTGTTGACACTTTTATAAAAAGTTATAAACGTTAGAATCTTTGAGACCTGTCAAGAAACAAGGAGGACACTGTCCACCTGCTTCAAGGTAAAGGGGTTCTGCCAACTGAGACTGCAAAAAGAACTGCAAGCAGCAAATTGGATTCTGCACGGGAAACTGGACATCAAACTCATGCCCTAAATTGCTCATTGTGCTTTGCACCGTGTATATGCCTGGTGCTGGGAAACATTCTCCTTCAAAGGGTGTGAGCATGAACTGAGAATTGGGAATAACTATATGATCAACTATAACAATTACATGAAAGAGAGCTATGCATCAACATCCAAGCCAAACTACAACAGTACAACAATCCAAGATTGGCAGTGAAGGAATCGTGGCTGAGATCAATGAGAGCCTGTTCATGAAAAGTAAGAACAATGCCAGACTCATTTTACCACAATGATGGGTCCTCGGAGGAATTTGCCATGAAACAACTGCTTCATTGTTCAAGTTCCCAACCGCTCTGCTACAACTTTCTTGGCTGCTATTGGGGAAAACATTGCCAAAGGTTCCATTATCTATTCCAATTGCTGAATATGAGGCCACCGAGCTCAAAAAAGCTGGCTTCCAATATTACAAGGTTAATCATAGATACAATTTCATTGATGCAGATACCAGAGTTCACACTCAGAATATCAAACATTTATGGGGATCAGCAAAATAGAGTAACAAGCATCACTGAGGAATGGTACTACACCATCTTGAGACCTACCTGGCTGAGTTCATGGGGAGAAGGCAACTACTTGATGGAGTCAACCCATTCAACATCATTCTGAAGGCTATTGCCACATTCTTGCCACATGAATAATATGATTAATGTTTGTTATTTGGTGAAATAAATATAATTCAAGAAACCAATAGTATATTCTTACGTAACTGTATTTGTGAAAAAGCAAGAAAATTAATTTAAAAAGTGGCGACGGATATCTGACAAGTACCAAAAATATGTTAAAGAATATTTTTCTAGCATTGTTATATTTGTCAGGTTACCTCCTCCTAATTTTCAACTTTAATCAACACTGTTTCTTCTGGGCTCATCAGATAAAATGTGACATATCTCAAAAGGTAACTCACTGTCCTTTTTTTCACTTTTCAATGATGCTGCCACACAAACAACAACTAAGAATTTGCAAGTACGATATCAATTGACAATAATAGTAAATTTTCTTAAAGTCCTCAAACATGCATTCGACACTTTTTAGAAATCCTACATCAGCTCAACTTTGCCACAATGCTGCTCCTATTAAATTTTGTATGCCAACAACATTATCCATGCATAGCAAACAAACAAGGCCTTTCTCAAATGAAACCCTTCCAACAACAAGGAATTAATACAACGGGACAACAAAACTAATTCAACATGGAGCATTGGAAAAAGAGAAATTTTAATAGCAAACGCTGAACAATTTACACTACCGACACATTTTCCAGAGCGTGCTACATTCAACTAGAAAATAAGAGACACCTTGATGTCAGCACAAGTATATTTCGTTGAATCATGCTTCTCAACCACACCTTTTCTTTTCAGCTCACGAGGACAGAAACAACTACACAAATTTTATATATGGGTAGAAAAAATTCTACCCATGTGGAGGGGAGTATTGTTGGGTTACCTTCTCCTAATTTTCAAAACTGTTCCTAGGGAATGCTCTCAGGACTATAAATACTCTGCAATCATTTTTTATCACTCTCTTCTGATCTTATCTGCCAACATGTAACCTCTCACAGAGAACATGCTTCCATTTTGGCAAACACATGAACAGTACACGCACACATGTATGTATGCACATTTACTCACTACACATACTTTGCACCCAAAAAGTTTTCACATTCATTTGTTACACACATCTTTGTCATTGTCACTTGTAACCCTTTATTGTTAATACATTATCACTTGTTTGTACATATATATCTTGGTTCTTACTGTTTCTTTACATTTCTTTTTGTGGACTCACATCCTGAGTCTGCCATGTTTGTTGTGGGCATTTCAGGAGACACATGTGTTTATCTCTCTACATATACACTGGCCAGCAGCATATTTGAAGTTGATTTTCCCCAGGCAATACCCAATATCGCTGCTAGCAATTTATTATATAAATAGTATTTTATTTACAAGACTGGATCAATAAATCTATGTAGGTTGACATTTAGTTATTAGCTGAATATTGATCGGAAATGTTAAAATATTCAATCTATGTGATTAATAATTTTCATCACTGAATTAAGTGCATAAAAGGAAGGAGATTATGTTGACAAATAAATATTTGTTGTATAAAATAATTTTTTTTTTCATCTTTAGGCTATAGATTTACAGTATGCATGTAAGTTTTTAGACAGAGTGATGATTTAATATAGTGAGAATTCACTGTAAGACAATGTTAAAAATTTGAACAATGCTGTTTATGATGAAGCTTTGTCAAAAGAACATTTTAAAATATATTCCCATGCTTGTAAGTTTATGAATAGGATTTTACCATACAAATTTTTAAATAATAATTCTACTGAAACGGCATTAGTAATTTGTTAAGCACAATTAAATTATTAAATGATGTAATAAACTTCCAACAATACAGTTTATTTACATTTTTAAAATAAAGTTTTTGTATGTAAACTTGTGTGTAAGTGTTAGTGTTGCACTGTAACTGTAAGGTGATTTTTGTTACCTTTTCAAACGCTAAAATACTAAAAACATTTTTTTTTATTGCAAATACATGGATTTTCGTTCCGACGTGCGTATCTAGGGATATCGCATCTTGTTGGTCTTTCTTTTTTTGTATTGTCCAATTATTATTCATCCTGTGTCTGAGTTTGTGTTACCCGGCCCAGGTATTGAACTCACAATTATGATATGCTACCAAATCAACGAACCACCGCTGGTCCCATGGCACAATAATAATAACCTAGAGATTTGGGTGGGGGTGAATTTAGAGCGCTATAAAATGAGTGTCCATTCAATTCATTGGACCAGGTAGTTCAGAGACATGATTAGCAGCAGGAATTGGCTAATAATAAAATGTAAAAACAAAAAAAGAACACAAGTAGTAGACTAGCTCTCAGACATCTTGATGGCCAATTTTGTTTTTTGAAGAATACTGTACTGTGGTGGAAAATAATTTATTTGCACATTCAAACTTCGTATTTTAACGGAAAATATCTGTGTTCGACCTCGACGTCTTTTAGATATATAGTTTGAAAAAGACTTGTTTTCAATTATTTCCTACACATTCTATTTATTGACCCCTACCGTTTATTTTGGATTATTTCTACCCCCTCCATTTATTTACGATTCCCTTTTATTTGGCACCCAAGTATGCGCCTCTTTAAGTGAACTGAATAAAAAACTAGTTTAAAACTAAAAATATTGTTTCTTAATTCTTCAATGTTAAGAAAAACAACTAAAAATACTGCTAGTAAAAAAAAAAAGTCATTGAACTGTAAAATTTGAAGATTTATTTTAAAACATCTTGAATGAATTGTTTCCTAAATTCTAACCACTTGACTGACTACTGGTGGTAATCAGGCTTTTTCAAACAAATACGAATTCTAATCTAAAACATCCGTAATTCGTAATGCCACTCGGAGTTAAGTGCACAAGAAATGCCAAAGTTTCCGGTAATAATCACCCATCGCCACAATTTAGTCTTAGACGTAAACGAAACCATAAATAAGCCTCGACGAAATAATGGTCAGTCTTTTTTTTATTCGTAACAATCAATATAACAACATCATTCATATCTTAAGTTAATTTAATAATGACTACCAAAGAGTTAGTAATAATAGTTAAAAAATTAAATAGCAGAAAATAACGAAAGAATAAAAAAGTAGTAGTATTTTTTTTTTTAGTTTACTGAACAAATGACCTCAACTCAAGTAACTTTTTTTTTAGTCCAGTTGCAAGTGTTGTTGTTGTTACTAAGAAAGAATTTATCCAACTTGTGCCCCGTGGCGTAAAAAGGCAACTTTCTCAAAAACAAATTATTTGTTGTGAATAGTAAAAATTTAAAAAAAGTAAGTAGTTATATAAATCAGCTACGACATCTTAAATACTAAATATAAATCGTCCAAGTAAGCTCGTACTTCCATCTTACTAAGTTACTATTATTAATTATTACAATGAAGGCATCAGAGTGGAGACCTTGAATCTTTTTTTTTTTTTTTTTTTTTTTGTCGGGGAATTGAAGAAAAAGAACTGAATGCGTTGCATATTTTTAACAATATCCAACTTACAACTTATTTTTTTAGCATTAAATTAAAACTCTAAAGGACTTTTAAAATAACTTTTTTTTTCTTTTCGAAAACCGAAAAAAAAAAGTAAATAAATAAATAAGCAATCAAAATGCCAAATTTTAATAATTAAGAAATTCTTATACGATCGCCTACTCTTTTAGACTTTAAAAATGAAATTGGTAGTATTTTTTTGTCATTTTTCTTTTTTGTTTTATTTTAAAAAATAAGATGTGGGTTTGTCCTTTCGAGAAATACCTAAAGACATCATGCCAGAAAATTAGGTTTTTCATAAGGTTTTTATTTATTCATTTTTATTAATTTCCCATTTTCTCTGATGTTTGTTAACTTTATATTTTTATGATCTCTCTTGTAAAGTTGGGTGCGCTAAAGTTAGAAATAAAAAAAAAAAGTTCAATTTGAGGTGTGGTAATTTTTAAAAATTTTTCCTTAAAAAAATAAACCAGAATTCATAAGTCTAAGTCTTCCTTTCTTAATGTTAAAAGACTAAGAAAAAAATTAACTACGTTGTTATCTTTAACAATTTGAATAAATTGCTTCTAAGTACTTTATTGTGAAGTAAGCATATTCGATTCCAAGATTTACATGAACGTAAAAAAACCAATGAAAAAAGCCACGTGATTCAAAGATAAATATAATTTTTTTAATTCTTTGCATCATTTTTCAATTTTGTTATCGCAATACAATTTATTTTCCCACAAAATAAAAATAATATTTATTAATATTTAAAAAAAAAATAGTTTAATGTTTATCATAGTGTCTTCTAGAAGTATTCAAGTGTTCGTACACAAAAGACAGGGAACCCTACCGGATGTGGTTACCAGATCACGCGTAGCCAGAACGAGACTTGGCACATCGGTTAACTAGGAAGTGGGGGTTTATTATCGCCTATATAAGCAAGAGAAGCGGCAGACATCGGTGGCTTCGAAGAAGCCCACATGCGAGATACGTTCGTTTATGATACTTGTTGAGAGGTAGACAGCACGAAATCATGGCTACACCTAATCCAGTTGTAAGTAATCTTCTAGCCTAATAATCTACCGGGAAGCAGATTTTGAAACCCGGGGATAATGTTTTTTGGGGGTAATTTCTAGACGTGGGGGGAGATGTTCTACTATTGTGTATTTGAAATAACGCGTTCACCAACATGGCTAACCAACAGCGGAATGAGAATAATACTAGAACTAGTTATTTATTTTATTCTTTTTCTCTTTCCCTCTTTAGTCTAACTCCGAACGAAAGACGTGCTTATATATATATATCTCCAGAAACACATCTTAATATAATATTAACTGTTCGCTTTAAAGTCTTTTTCTACGAAATACTTTCCTTTACTTATCCAATGTCTGGAATTATAAAAAAAAAAACGGAAAAATGTGTATGTCGATTATTGTTCAATTGAAGATCTTTCCTGGTTCGATCCTTATACACGGCAATATAGTAACTTTTTTTTTTTTTTTTTTAAATTCTTATTTCTTTTTATATTATATTTATCACCATTTCCTAGAAAATATTTATTTCATCTATATATTTATTTTAGAGGTGATGCGTACTTACTTTCAATTTTAATTGCATTGGAGAAAAAAAATTTCTTCATATATTTTATGTTTTTTAGAGACTGTTTCTCTAATTTAAATATATTTTGCTAAAAAATAGTATCTTTGTATACCTTCAATTTTGAATACTGAATTTCTTAATTATTACTTTTTAGTTACACGAAACTTAATTAGTACTATTGAAAATCTCAGGTTGTAGCGAAATAATTATATTGTGAATTAAAAAGAGCACTTTTTTTTAAAAATCATTTGCCTGTACGAACATATTCTGTACACGTGCTGTGGATTTAAAAATCATTAAATAAAAAAATATTTTACAAATGAAGCCATATCTTTCCTAATAATACACGTGGATTCCATCCTGTTTTTTATTTTCATTTATTTTTTTAAACTAAAAGAATATTTTTTTTATTGGGATTATTTAGAATAGAATTCAATAAAGGTTTAGTTTTTGTTATATATATGTGTGTGTGTGTGTGTGTGTGTGTTATTTGATTAATTTGCAAAAGGAAAACAAGGTGTAAAAAAAATAAATAAAAAGGTTAATTTGAATAATTCTTTGATAAAAATTCTTACTCCTCATTCATGTGTGAAGTTTTACTTCCTTGACTTTCAGTAAATAAACTTACTGATTATTTTTTAAATTTATTTTCTCTTTTCTAAAAATAGTTTTGCATTTAAACTGTAAACATTAAAACATTTATATAACACCTTTTTTTTTCTTTCTTTTTTAATTTTAAAATATCCCGTTAGTTTTACTTTTTTTTCTTTTACATTTTTTTTATTTTGTTTTTTCAGCCTATTTAATTTCTGTCCATAAAAAATATGCAAAATAACACTAATAATAATAATTTATATTTTTAAAACCTTTTTAGTTCTACGCTTACATAATTTTTTTAAATCTAAATTTAAGATTTATTTTAACTTTAAAACTTAAATTTATTTTTTTTAATTCAAAATAATTATACCAACAGTTGTTCGAAACTAGTCATGTTTTATTTCTGTTAAAAAAAAAAATCAGAACTTGTTGGTTGTTTCATTCTACTGTCTTCGTGTGGAAAGAGCTGAGGAGTCACTTTTCCAGGATATGATTGATAAACGGATTGATTGCATACCTGAAGAAGGTCGTAGAATGGATCGACCGAAACGTGAACTGCAAAAGGTCCGAACATATCTTACTCTAAAATGAATTTTCTCGAAAATACAGAAATTACCTTACGTGAACCCCCCCCCCAACCATTATTATTGTTATCAGTAATAAAATAATTGTGCACGAAAATTATATTGTCTAAAAATAATGCTAAAATTCTAAACTCCAAAAATGTAACCTTCAAATAAATAAATGAGTTTCTTTTATCTTTAATTAATTCGAATTTTCTTAAAAAAAAAAATAGAATCAGATTTAATTTTTGCTTATTTGCCGTCAGTTTTTTTGTTTCTTCTCTCAGCCTATTCTGACAGCATCAAGCTCCCTCTCTTCTTTTTTTTTTCCTCTTATTTGAAGTGTAGAATATTTTATCATTACCTAATAAAGTTAAGTCAAAAGTACTGTTTAGTTCTAGTTAAAGAATCTTGCCTACCAAGAAGTGAGATTATGCATAATTTCATGCTTTCTACTGCTGGTCTGCTGTACAGATTTATATAACTATATCAGTCTCAGTAAACGTATATCTTTATGTAAGGTCTCAGTAGCCAAAACTCTGCTTTGAAGCCAGAAGTAGGAAATTAAGATACCATAACATGTGTAAAGAATGCAAAGAAAAAATGGAATGATTTACAAATTAATGTTAATATTGTGGCAGATCAGCCTTTGTTAAAATATAGCGTACTATCCCTGATTCTTAAAATATAAGTTAACCCCCCCCCAAAAAAAACGCTCCCCTTGTTCATAAATACACTGAACGTAGTGTAACTCTTATCAGCACACAAAGTGGAATCAGTGAGCCAAGTTCAAATTCTGGCCTACTCCATTGCATTCATTTTTATACAAATGCTTTTATGAAAAAGCATGTATCTGTCTTTTTCTTCTCCCAGCTATGGGTTAAATAGCTAGCTGGATAGACTGGACTCTGTAGTCTTGGGTAACAATCAGTCTTAGAGAAGGAAAGCCTTGAATTCATACTGTAGAAAAGGAAGGGAAATCACTATCCTATGAGAATTCACATCTAAAAGGAATCTATGAAGAATGCTGATTGCCTTTGTCTTGAAGGGACATGGCATTAAAAAAAAGTGTAATCTATGAAGGAGCAAATTCAATGAAATTTTTTTTTCAAGAGTGAGACCTCAATGGTCACAGACTTGTAGTTGATATTAAATCCTGGCATATATCATAAGCAAATATACCCCTCTGTCCAGTTTGAGGTGTGTGGTTAGATAATTAGATTTTAGAAAAAAAATAATGAAAAGAATTATTGACCATATATATATATATATATATATATATATATATATATATATATATATATAAGTATCATTATGACTAAATTACTACTTTTCAAACTGTCTACTTTGGTACACTTGAGCATCTTAATAATATATAACTTTATTTCAGGCAATTTATGTTCAACTTGGTTCCAAAGAAATTGATAATCTTCAGTCTTACTTTGTTTCAATTATGAATTGTAATTGAAATCTAAAGCTTATCAGTTGTTTCATTCTTTGATTTTTGCATTTTTCTTGTTCAGTGGAATTTTCTTCACCATGTAACATTTTTGTTTATAATTTGTCATCAAATGTTTTGTTCTTTTTATTTCTTTTCATTTGAAAACTAGAGTGTCTGCTAATGCTGCTTTTTATGAGTCCCAGGTAGATGTGTTTTAAAGTTCCAGTCTTTGCAAAATAAGTTAGCTTTGTAAACAGATCTTTCACTAGTTATTTATTTATTTTTTTCAATGTTTGACAATGTTTGTGTCAAAAGGACAGATATACATTTGACACCACTGTTACTGTATACACTTTTGACTTCCTTGGCAATACTTATTTACAAGATTATAAAAATGAAATATATGAACCAAGTACAATGTGATATTTTATTTACCTTTTATAAAAAGTTACAAAATTATCAAAATATGTAAACCAATTACAATGCAATATTTATTTACCATTTTATAAGTAACTATGAAAACCAGTTTTTTTATTCAATCTAATAAATAGGGTTTGATATTTTTGTTGTCAATTTTCAAGAATGAAGATAATGTATAAATCTATTTTCATATATTTGGGTTTTATTAAAATGCAAAAGGTTAATGATTGACCAAAATTTGATCTTCAAGCATGACTGTATAACTAAAAAGTCTTACAGCCAATTGTATCTTCCATAATGTCTCTTGTCTGATAAGTCTGTCTCTAGCATCTGGAATCTTGTTCAAAATCTTTTGCTTTTTATAATAATTTTGTCATAGTCATATTTTGTAGGTATTTATTACAGTGTAGTGACCAATATTTCATTTATACAATGTATTATGTATAATCATAAGAATAACATTACAGAGGAAAATGACTCTATATAGGCCACGATAAATGGGGAGAACTGAGTCCAATAAGTGGGGGATCTAATTTGAGAGAAGTTTGTGGTCTTTCTGATAAATTGTTAATTTTAATATTTTCACTATTACAAAACTTGTAAAGGATTATATTAAAACTGGGATTTTGTATTACAATTTTGTCATCATGACCGTCCTTATTGGTTGCACTATGTTATGCTTAGTAGAAGTTTAGATAACAAGAAAACTGGAAAATTGCCAGAATTTAATAATGTTTGTATGTGTTGGTGGTTAGCAAGATTAGCTTCGCAGTCCATCACTAACCACTGATTCACAGTGAGGTTTCTAAGTAGAATCTGTTATTTTATAACCTTTAATAATATAATAACATTGATCTTCATGTTAGACTTCAAGAAAAACAAGTTAACAAAATTGAAATTAGCTAATTAATAATTTTTTGATGTTAAATTTCTTAATACTCAGCAGTAAATTTAAAAAAAATCTAAGATATCTTTTTAAATTCTTTTACAGTAATTTTGTATAAAGAGAATATTGAATTTGAATAGTACACAACTTGATCAGCAAATCTCAACTGCTAGCAATATATGTAATTCTTGATAAGCTTTCCACATATGTTATGAGTTGTTTGAGCAAGAAAATCAAGGTTCATAAATTTTACACACAATATACAAAGAAAAACAACAATGAGTATCAATTTTCTGATGAACAAAGTAAAATTCATCAGTTTGTTTACAGTGTTCAAAGTGTGATCTTTTTTGACAACTGTTTCTGAAAGAATATTGGATTTAAAGTTCATATAAACAAGAGATGCTTTCTGCATATCTGTACTATTCTGCCTGCAGAACTGGTACTATACCTTGATCTTTTTGGTCATTGTACTCTGGTAAAGTTGCTTAATTTTTAACCATTAATATAAACCTGGTTCAAGTTATGAGATTGCACATGAACAGTATGCACGAATATTTCTTGTTCTTTACTGTTTCCAGTCATTTACTAGTTTTTGAAATGAGTAAAAATTTGATCTTGAATCAGAAGCTGAACTTTGTTTTAAATATTTGTAAAAGATAAGATTTGATCATTTCTCAAAACTGATAGCTATGAAGACTATGAAATATTTACCATTCAAACATACATCATCAGAGATCAAATTGATCCAGGTTTCATAAATCTCCCCCTCCCCAAACCCTATGTAGGTACATAAATATCCAGAGATTTTTTTTATTTAAAAGATACACATTAAATATTTTCCATACAATTTTCTTTGTCTGGCCACTAAATTTAGTCATAAATATTAATAATATAGCTCAAACATTATACAATGATAGTTTCAGATCAAAATTCTGTCAATGATTGTGTATCAGGTTACAGACTTATTGATATGTTCTTGGATGATTAATCAACATTTTGGCTGGATGTGAGAGACTTTTCAGTTTTGTGATTATTTTTTTTTTTTTTTGCAACATGAAAACTATCTTATAATACATTTTGGTTGCAAAATCCTTGTATCTTGCAAGCTGTTTGCCACTTGTAACTCACGTTTGCTATTTCTGTAGATCTGTCCAAAGAAGCACAGGTGCCTTATATTTATTGTTCAGTCACCATATCATTTAAGAACAGATTCCTTACATTTCTTTCCCACATCTATCTTGTTCTCTGAATATTATTGCATAAATAGTTTACAAAATAATGAAACCTCTTTTTCCCTCTTTTAAGAATTTTTTTGTTTCTCTCTGGAATCATCTTAAACATTTTAGCCTACTGATAAAAATAGTTTGTATTAGAACAAGAAAACAACAATCTGATAGTTTGAATGCTGAGTTAGTGAGGCTCATCAGAATTACTTTTGATCAAATATTGTAATTCATGCAGTAACCTCAGTCCTTTATCAGACTTCATCAAGCAAACTTTATTACTTATTCACATGAAAACCTATATATTATAAAATTTATCTATTTATAACCGTTCACTTTTTTTTCTTCTTTTTTTTGAACAAAATTACAAACAAAATAGTTACTCATTTTCCATTTTTTTTTTAAATTTTTAATTAATTAATCAGTAACTATAAAAAAAATCAATTTTCAATTACTATGGTTAGACTGAAGAATGTTTTACTACACTAATCAAGTATTATTTGTGCACTAATCGGATTTTGGTATATAAAACTTTTAGCGCAGTAATAGAATGCAAATTAATTAAGGGATTCCTCTGTGTGTGTGTGTGTATATATATATATATATATATATATATTATGAAATGGACAAAGTCTGACAATTATTTAAAGACATTTTTATGTTTAACATTCTTTTTATAGATACAAGTATTTAAGTAAATGCTCCGTTTATAATAAATAGTATTAAATAACATTTACTGGCCTGAATGTCCAAGAAATTTTCATAGAAAATATTCGTCCTCAGACAGGATTCAAACCTGTATCCTATACGGAACTGTCATATAGCCTGACATGCCTTTTTAACTGATTCGGCCACTGAGGATCATTCGGTTGGCAAGGTCGAATTTACTGCTTATAAACTTCAATCTTCCATGTATGTATGTACGTGAGAGATTCATGGAATATTGAAGTTTATAAGCAGTAAATTCAACCTTGCCAACCGAACGATCCTCAGTGGCCGAATCAGTTAAAATGGCACGTCAGGCTATATGAATCATTTAACTATGAATCTATATGTAATCATTTAACACAAATTACTGTCAGAATATGGTCAATAGTACACTACCAATCCAACTGCAAAAATGGATTAAAAAATTTTGAAGCTCTTCACATCAAAAGATGGCAACCCACTATCAACAAAACCTATTTTAATTTTGGTGCACACATGTTAAAACACCTTTGAACTGTATGGTCATTTTAGCCACTTGATGTTCAAGTCTATCCCACTGCCATTGCATGGGAATCCATTTTAAACTCCAACAGTATATATACATAAATACACACACTTTCAGTATCTAAAACAGTATGTAAAACATTGCATTAATATCCATTTGTCATGATTAAGAATAAATATAGCAGCCAGTTGGTGTTATTGCATAGTTATTATTTATGGACTGGATAGATTGTTTCTGTCTACCATTATAGTCTGCTAATAAGAACATTGTCAAAATGACTGATAAGACGAGGCGAAATAGATTCTTGTTATTTTCAAGAGCAATAGTTTTCATAATATTCACAGTCATAAGATTTTAAAATTTTGGTTTACTTTCTTTGTACTAACTGCACAAATTTGTTCTTGCATTAAACAATTGCATGCAATCATGTTGTCCTCGTGTAGCTATAGTTTTTACCATCCCGGTGACACAAATCTGGTACTTGCAAAATCTGATGTTCATTATGTAACATTACCAAATAATTTCTTTAGCAACACTTCAACTTGATAGTACATCAAATTGGACATATCAAGCTATAAAATCTGGTGCTGTGTAGGTGAGGCTTATTACAAGGGCTTATGGCCGTATCATGTTGCAACATTGGTTCCAATATGATCACCAAAGTTAAGCCGTGTTGAGTTTGTTCAGCATCTAGATGGATGACTCTTTGGGAATATAAGATGCTGTAAGCTTGGATGTGCAGGTGGTGTAATGGATAATGGCTTGGTATTGTTAATTGGAGAGTTGAGTTCCAATTCCCATTGGGTTTGTTATATTTACGCATAAATACTTTTGGGAAAGTTGTAAATCCATCTTCTCTTCCTCCTCACTATGGAATAATTAGTAAGACATGTATTAATAAATCATTATCAAAAAAAATTCCTACAATTTAACAAAAAAGATTTTCTGGTTTTAAATAACCTGCAATGGGTTGATAAGCTGTAAAAATGGATCAATCAATGAAAATAACATTAAAAAAAAAAAGAAAGTAAATCATCTTTTTCCAGCAGTTAACCTTGGACATTTACATTGGTTAATATATGCATATTTGTTGAGTGCCTTGCATTGATGTCATATCAAGCAATCTGGTTTTGCAGATCAGTGCTACCATAGTGATTTCAGTCCTCACTGGATATAGCCATGACATTGTTAGGCTAAGCTTAGTAAATGTCTGTATCTAGTTATTTGGCAAGAAGAAACAAAATTTGAACTTTGAAGACATAACCAGCACCATTATATATGGAGAAATATATATATATATATATATATATATATAAAAATATATAAATATATATATATATATATATAAAAATATATAAATATATATATATATATATATATATATATATATATATATATATAAAAATATATATATATATATATATATATATAAAAATATATATATATATATATATATATAAAAATATATATATATATATATAAAAATATATATATATATATATATATATATATAAAAATATATATATATATATATAAAAATATATATATATATATATATATATATAAAAATATATATATATATATAAAAATATATATATATAAAAATATATATATAAAAATATATATATATATATATATAAAAATATATATATTTATATATATATAAAAATATATATATATATATATATATATAAAAATATATATATATATATATATATATAAAAATATATATATAAAAATATATATATATATATATATAAAAATATATATATATATAAAAATATATATATAAAAATATATATATATATATATAAAAATATATATATATATAAAAATATATATATAAAAATATATATATATATATATAAAAATATATATATATATAAAAATATATATATAAAAATATATATATATATATATATAAAAATATATATATATATATATAAATATATATATATATATATATAAAAATATATATATATATATATAAATATATATATATATATATATAAAAATATATAAAAATATATATATATATATATATATATATAAAAATATATAAATATATATATATATATATATATATATAAAAAAATATATAAATATATATATATATATATATAAAAATATATAAATATATATATATATATATATATAAATATATATATATATATATATATAAAAATATATAAATATATATATATATATATAAAAATATATAAATATATATATATATATATATAAATATATATATATATATATATAAAAATATATAAATATATATATATATATATATAAATATATATATATATATATATATATAAAAATATATAAATATATATATATATATATATATAAATATATATATATATATATATAAAAATATATAAATATATATATATATATATAAATATATATATATATATATAAAAATATATAAATATATATATATATATATAAATATATATATATATATAAAAATATATAAATATATATATATATATATAAAAATATATATATATATAAAAATATATATATATATATAAAAGATTTAAAAAAAAAAAAATACAGATATTTTAACAAATCCATTTCCCCTTAAATCTGATGCATTCAAGAAATGCATCAGATTTAAGGGGAAATGGATTTGTTAAAATATCTGTATTTTTTTTTTTTTAAATCTTTTATTTTCTGCTAGCCAGCTTAGATTTGGTAAGTGATTCATTTTCTTAACAAAGAAGAAAAAAAAAAGAGTACCAACCTTAAAATTCCTTCAAAAACTGCTTTATAATAAGGTTAGGGTAATGGAATTGTCATTTCAGTTGCCTGATCTAAATCCAATCAAACACTTGTGGCATGAATTGAAAATTGTTGGTCATAAACAGAAGTAATCAAATTTAAAATGGTTCTTCAGAAATGGTAAAAAATACCAGTCATGAAAGGTGGAAACTTTATTGAAGTCTGTAGAAATTAAGAGCTCTATTTATGATTAAGTCATTAGAATAAAGTATTGATAGATATGGAACTAATTGATAATATTAATTCTCTCTTACCATCAATTCACATATTAAACTGTTTTACTAACACTAATTGAAGTGATAAATGTCATCAAATTGGAAAAAATAAGGAAAATAATGGTATCGAACACTTTGTGTGCAATTGTACATTTACAAAACACAAAGGCTAATGTTTCAGTTTCATGAAATTTGACCTGCAGATATATTGAGGCCTTTTTATAATATATTTCTCAAGTTGGAAGATGATTTTGAAATTGATTAAAAGCTGCTTTCAACATCTTACCAAACATTTCCCCATTTTGGAAAATCCATACTTAATAAATTAAAGGCATCATAAATTGTAAGCATTGGAAGAAACTGAGCACAATATTGTTGAGAAGATACATTTGCTGGTTTTATATTGAAATTATTTATCTTTAAAGTCTATTGACCTGTTGAGCCGTAGTTATTCTGTTTATTGACTTTGCACTCCACTAGTCAGGGATGTGTGTAGCATAGTGGTTATCAGCCGGGAAAGTGGAATTGGCAAACTGGGTTCAAATTCCAACCAAGGTTATGGGGTTCCACTTATGCACAAATAACCTTGGAAAAAGTATGACTCCATTTCTTCTCCTCTTCAGCTATAAATAGCATGTCAGATTGAGCTCTCTTGCTTTGGTTGGCAACCGGTTTTGGAGAGAGACAATTCCGAATTCAAAGCCAGTTGGGTATAGGGCAAGCAATACAGCTCCATCAAATACCTACTTGCTATTGAAATCACAGCCTCATCACGTAGCGTAGTGAGACTGCGAACCTACACTCCACCAGGAGTCTCTGCAGGTTTAACTGACAGCTCTAATATAGTTGATGAATAAGGCTGAACATCAGAAACTCTGTCACTGATTTGTGGATCTAACTCCAAGTGATGGCCAAGTTTTATATATTTGGCAGTTTCTTCCAAAAGGAGTTGAAATTTTTCCTTTGCTTTGTGTGTGTGTTTGTGTGTGCACACTTCATAAAACGCAATAAATATTAGCGAACTGCATTTATGTGAAAATACTCTTAAATTAAAAAGAATTGTTCTCATTCCACAATGCTAGACAGTAATTCAAATCAATTTTAAATTCAATCAAATTTAATTTTGTCTTTGTGACATTTTTCTTGCTTTTTTTTTTTACTGCCTAACTCAGAGAGAAAACTTGCAAATATTAAAGCAATGGTTAAGTGCATCTAGTTACTTGGTCATCATGAGTTCAATCCCTGGCTTGGGCAATTAAAGTCATATACCCCAATTCAAAAGAAAAAGCAAAATTAACATCATAAAGACAATTAGAAAAAATTAACTGATATGAGAGATCTCCTTGTTTGGACAATGGAATGAGAACATTTAAACCCTGTGAAAGAGTTTGTTTGATATTCCTGGAAAATTACTGCATATAATAAACACCTGAAGATAACTGGAGAGTATCACTGCTGAAATATTAAGACTATAACAGCAAAGGTGAGGATATTAGTCTTGTTAGATAGTTATAATAAAACATTTGTAAACAAGAGGGAAATGTAAATAAAACTCTTTAACTAGGCAACTTTTTTTTCTTCTTCAAATACCAAAGAGAAATTGCTATAAGAATATGCTCCCTCTGCTCCTGCTGTAATGTCTTAGAGAATTTGAGCCAAGTGATTTCTTGATCAGTACAACTAAATTTTAATAACTTTATTGCTTGCAGATCCTTCCTGTTAAATTTTTTTTACCTCATTTGTGTGAGCTTAAACTCTAGAAAATTAATTTAAAATTTAATTTAGAAATTTAATTTTATTAGGATTGACGATAGAATGCTGAAGATTCTAAATAATCTCTTTTGACAAAGCTGAAACAACAATAATGCAGCTAGAATTAAATATTTCACTTTCGTTTTTGCAGAACTCAGTTATTTTTCAGGTTTAAAGTTGCATCTCCACATTTTGGAATGATACAACAAAAATTTTGTTGTATTTATTTTGAGTTTTTTATTGTTTTCCTGTAACTATTTTACCATAAGTAGAATCATATTTTTATTTTTAAATGAAGAAGAGCTTCTTTTTTTTTTTTTCTTTCTTTGCCAATATCAAGTAAAAAATGCACATTTTCTTGGGATTACGCCACAGGTATTACATTTTTTCTTTTTCATTTGCTGTTGGTTTTATTTTCACTTAATTTTTCATTAGGGCCTTAAAAATGTGCATTTTAAAAGAGTTTTGTGTGTGTGTGTGTGTGTATATATATATATATACATGCACAAAAATATATCAAACAAACCAGGAGAAAGGGCAAGGATAAGAGAAAAAAAATTACTCACTGTAAAGTGGTGGATCAAAAAATATAGCAACAAAAAAAAAAACTGATTACTGCTCCTCACTCTTCAGAATCAATTGAAGACAAAAACAAATATGCACACTGAAGAGTAGTTAGTCCTTTTTTATAATTACATTTTTTTGACCCACCATCTTTTGTGGAGTATTTTTTTTTCTCTTAGTCTTGCTCTTCCTTCCCTTTTTGTTTTATATATTTTTCTATATATTTATATATACTTTTAATATTCCCATTTTAAAAATCTTTTGCACTTTATTTTTCCCATTATCATTTTGATTTGATGGTCCTATTTGCATTTACTTTTTAATCTTTTTGTACGTATCCTCATGAAAACTATTCCTAGTGTTTAGACATTAAATTCTGTCACATTTCCTTCAAAAGATCTTTAAATCATCTTTGCTACTTTTCTATATCACTTTGTTTACTCAAGAGATTTTTTACATGTTATTTAGATGTTTATTCTATAGGAGTTGTCATACCATCAAAATACATTTACTTTTACCCATTCATTTCAAATGAGGATTGTGTACAGAACTTTTGGTTTGTTAATATTACTAATTTTTAAAATCTCAAAAATATATACATCTATGCATTCCAGAAATCTTCTCCAACCACTAATTGTAGCATCCAGAAAGTAGGCCCTTCGGTTTGAAAAGGGTTAATTAAATCAGTCATGTTGGTCTGATTAACAATAAAGGACTCAAGCTTTGTGCACTGTGTTTGCCCTTTGCTCTTTTGAAAGAATTAAATGAATATATGATTAACCATCAACAAATATTTTAATATAGACATTTTTATAATACTTTGCATAGCTTCAATAGTGACAACATTTATATCATCTTATTAGGGATTTTATAAATATGAAACATTCTGAAAGAGAATAACTTTATTTTTCTTTCCTGTCTTTGTTAGAAGTTAAGAAAAAAATTGTATTAGGATCATAATTAGTTATTCTCTCTAAAATACCATTCTCTGAGTTAAATTGCAGGGTACACTGAGTTCTCTAGCTTTAGTTTGTGACAACTCTGAATTTAAAACTGGTTGGGTGTGGGGCTGGCAACTCCACCCCATAAACTTGCTATAGAAATCATAGCAATAACACCTAGGATGGTGAGACTGACTCTATACTCTACAGGGAAGTTTAATGGCACTGATGTGGGGGAGAATATCATGTTGTTTTGGGATGAAAGCAATCATGACTCTCCATAGATTCCTCTTCTTTATTACCTGTAAATTACCACACTTCCTTGGGAAAGGTAGAGGAGTGGTTTCTCATTACCTTCTCTACAATTATTTAGATTGGTTGCCACCCAAATCTAGAGTACTATGTCTACCCTGCTATTTAACCCATAGCTGGAGGAGAGGGGAATTCATGCCTTTCTCATGGACATTTATGCAAAAGTGAACATTACAGACCAAGTTAGAAAAAATTTATTTTAATTATTATTTTTTATTGGCTTGAAATCAGTTTATTACATTTAGTTTGGTCAAAGTTTAAAAGTACACATCCTTATCTGTAGGAAAGAAAAGCTTTAAAAAAATTGCTACTGCAAGATGTGGTTAGTAGAAACATTTTTGTTAGATCAAGAAGACCTTCCAGTTGTGGAGTGAATGAGGTTATTTGAGACAGCAGGATGGTGTCACATAAATTTGCCTTTTACATAAGTGTATGAGAAAGCTATGTTAAGTCATTTGAATCAAACTTTTAGGTCACAAGTTTCCTCAGACTGGCTTGCTTGGAAATATTCCTGAAGATTTTGGTGAGTATTTTCAGACTGCTGGTTAGAAAACAATTTTGTTTTTCTATGAAAGTTAACTGAGAGATAATTTTTTTTTCTTTAAAAAAAAAAAAAAATTCTCAGTTAACTTTCATAGAAAAACAAAATTGTTTTCTAACTAGCAGTCTGAAAATATTTACCAAAATCTTATATTAACAGCTGATCAACTTTAAAGGGGGGGGTTAACACTCACTGCTGCATTGTTATAGCATTGTTGCCTGTCTGTGCTGGCCCATTTGTGGGGGTGGTGGTCAGAAATTGTCATTTACTGGAAATAAATCACCTTCAGCATTTTTAAAATCATTTATCATGAGAAAAAAATTTATTATTTAAAATAAATGATTCTTTCTTATTTTTTTGTTTTGGTTATAATCATTATGATGCCGATAATTGATATACTTGTGTGTTATAGAGATATATACATTTACAAATATAGTAACGTGAATTCAATCCCTGGGCTGGGCAGTGTGTACCTGGACTCAGTGAAAATGTGCAAGCAATAACCGTGCAATACTAAAAATAAGAACTAGTCAAGATATCTGTAGACATGGGCAATTTACCCCTGTAGATTAAATAAAGGGTTCACTTCAGAATTCCTTATAGGTTACCTGGACCAATATACACTTGATGTAGGCTGGAGGGCGCAATGGCTGAAATATTTTGATAACATCAACAAAGATAAGGACAATGATCCACATGTAGATAGTGTAAATAATGCATTTGCAAGTTTTATTTATCACCAGAAACAGCTTTGATTTTTTTACATTTTTTTTTTTCATTTAACCTCATAGTTCTTTGGAATATTAATGTCTACATGAGTTAGATCAGCAATTCTTCTGTTATATTTCCATCATTGATTTACTGTCAGAAATTCATCTGTCTGCTATCATTGTCATATGATATTTGTTTTCATTGCAATCTTTTCAAGAAATGTTTAAGACAATTATTATTCATAAATTGGGTTGGGGAAAAGTATGTTAGTAATTTTTGTTATAAAATTAGTGAGCTTTTTTAGTACTGGTGCTTTATTCTTTCTGATTTACTTTACAAGATTAGTCCTCCACCCACCTGGAGGCAAAAGAGCAGTAGACAAACATAATTTACTTTGGGTTTCATAATCAAAAAGCCTTTCAGATGGTATGTATACTGGACATTTTTATCTGCTAGAATTCATGTAATTAAGGCTTCATCTTTTCAGAGTGTTCATATTTTATTTTATGCTGTAATTATTATTCTATACTATGCTGTAATTATTATTCTATACTATGCTGTAATTATTATTCTATACTATGCTGTAATTATTATTCTATACTATGCTGTAATTATTATTCTATACTATGCTGTAATTATTATTCTATACTATGCTGTAATTATTATTCTATACTATGCTGTAATTATTATTCTATACTATGCTGTAATTATTATTCTATACTATGCTGTAATTATTATTCTATACTATGCTGTAATTATTATTCTATACTATGCTGTAATTATTATTCTATACTATGCTGTAATTATTATTCTATACTATGCTGTAATTATTATTCTATACTATGCTGTAATTATTATTCTATACTATGCTGTAATTATTATTCTATACTATGCTGTAATTATTATTCTATACTATGCTGTAATTATTATTCTATACTATGCTGTAATTATTATTCTATACTATGCTGTAATTATTATTCTATACTATGCTGTAATTATTATTCTATACTATGCTGTAATTATTATTCTATACTATGCTGTAATTATTATTCTATACTATGCTGTAATTATTATTCTATACTATGCTGTAATTATTATTCTATACTATGCTGTAATTATTATTCTATACTATGCTGTAATTATTCTAATCTTGAATTTTATGTCTTGTTCTGGGCGCAGTCATGATTTTTGCCCACATATTGTTACAATAATTTCATTTTTATATTTATTTATTTATTTTAATCCTAGAATAAATGTTGCACAGAAACAGTTGAATCAAAATCTTTTTGCATTAATTATTGCACAAAAACACAACAAAGTGGTGCTTAAAAGTTCTCAGCCTAGATAAAAGATTTAAAAAAATCTATTTGGTTAGATTTTGAGATGTGTATCTGGCTAAGGACTTTTCAGCACCTATCATATAAGAATCCCCCCCCTCCCATTCACTTTTATCACTTTGTATATTATAATAATTATAATAATAATTCTTTTAGTCTTCGGACACTGGTACTCAACAATGATAGGTTTCTTTTTAATTATTCATTTATACTTAAGCTGTTAATATCAGTTGGTCATTAGCCTTACATACTGGCCAACTCAACTAGATATGAATATTTTATTGCATTTGACTTCCGCAGAAATGACCCAAAACATATTTTTAAGTAAAAATTCCTCTATTATAAAATCTCTGCATGATGCATGCATCATTTGTCATAGGCTGACATTTTTTTTTACTTCTGACTTCTTAAATATTAGTGATATTTTCTTTTGATATTCTGTTCTTATAAGTCACCAGTCATTACCTTGCAGGAATTTAGTGCATGTAATTCCTGGTTTTGTTGACACAATGGAAATGGTTTCTTGTTTTTGTCACCTCCTATTTCCTCTTGTGTGAGTGTGATACAAGTGAGTTGATGGTTGTATCTATATAAATAAATCTAGGATTAATACAAATGAAAAAATTGTCACTTAACTGAATGATATTAAATCCAGCATCCCGATTCCAGAGTTTTGTAGATGAACCATTTTGTAATCATTTGGTCTACTCATCAGGAGGTTTCAGCAATCTCTATCCAAGTCACAAGTGCTAGTTCAGGGATTAGAATATAGACTGGAAACCACAAAGCTTACAGTTCAATCCCCATTGTTGGAAAGATATTTATTAAGCACAATGTGTTCAGAAGGACTGAAGATAACAATTTTTCTGACACATTTGCTATTCCCAATCATTTCTTTTAACTCTCTTTAGAAATTGGTATTTTCACATGGATTTAATAAGAATAAAGGCATTTACCTATCATTGTTTTCATTTGTTCTTTCCTTATTGTATATTTTGTCAAGATGATTGGTAATGACATCAAACATAAAGTTGTTTGAGATAATAATTCTCATCTCCATTAATTATTTGCATACATTATTGCTTTTAGTAAGCATCCAGAGTCTTCTCACTTATTAGTGACCTATTCCTTAGTTTCTTTCCATACCAAATCTTACTGAAAAAATAACTGTAGGTCTTCTGGTCAGAAAGCATCAAACATTAAGTCAGGTCTGCACAACATATGGCCCATGAGACTATCCAGTGTGGCTTGCAAGGGCTTTTCAAAATAGTCAATTTTTTTTTTTTGGTGCTCATCACAATAAATTTGTTGATTGATTGCATACAAAACATTCAGCTTTGTGGTAGCCTCTGACTTTATTCAACCAATATTTCACTGTCTTTGTATGTAATTAATCCTTCTTGATTCTCCATAGTAAAAATCTTCTCGTCATCCCTCTCTCTATATATAAGTTTCTATCTCACTCATACTCAGTAATTTACTCTTGTGGTCCACAACTAAATTTTAATTGTGCAGATCCACATTATTTTTTTTCTTTTACTTTTTTAAGAATTATATTCATCGATGACTAACCCCCCCACAAAGAAGTTTACATTTTGTCTGGAATGACCTTTCCCTTTGTCTAAGGAATTAAATTCAGAAATCACATGTGGCCTTATTGCACTGTCTCTTGAAACAAATCTGTATTAATGTATTGACTGAAATTTGTCTTTTCCATGTGGCCATGTAGTAAAGCATCAGTATGCTAACTAAGAAGTCAGAGATTTTACCATTTAAACTTTTACATTTAACTTAAAGCCATATGTTTAATCAAATTCAGGAAGCTTACATTATTCATGCTAATATTTATTTATTTATTTATTTTTCAAATGACAATGCTTGTAAAACATTTTTAATATCCACATCTTCAACTTCAAGTTTGGTAAAGGACACTATAGGCCAAAGGTTTGAGGTCACTCTGAATTTAATGATTTGTAACCTTCTTTGGTTTAATTAACTCTTACTAAGCTGGGATGCTGAAACTATTTAACCCATTAGTGCATACTATCCAATTTTTAGAGAGGAGGTTACCTAAAATTTAAAAACAGCTAGCCTCAGGATTGCCATAAAGAATGAACATTTTAAGGAAACCTTTTTGCAGTAATTAGTTAATTTCTTTGTTATTACCATTACCATTATTGAATATATGATGAAACCATTCAAGGAGAGAAAGTCCCTCTGGAGCAAAGTGAGCTCATAAATTAGTTTTGAAAGAGGCATACAATTTTCAATTTTTAGGTTATTCTTTGAAATCCAGAGGTAGGCCCAAACTTTTGGCCTATAGAGTTCATTGGTTTTCAGCCAGTGGCAATGTTAGTAAGAACACACCTACTAATCTTATAAAGAAAATAATCATTACCTCTGACTAATAATTGCACTGTTTGTAACAAAACAAAAAAATTCATTCTTAATATTATAAATGCAGAATTCTTTGTTACATGACCCCTGTAACTTTCAATGTACTAGAAAGTTAAAGGAGATGAGAATGATAGTATTCAGCAAATTTTTCTCTTCTCTGATTACAACCAACTTCCAAACGACGACAACAGACAAGATATTGTCTAAAACGTCCTTAGACAAAGAATGAGTGTTCATAGTGAATAAACAAATTATGGACAATAGATCTGGCTAAGCTGGTCTGCTTATCAACTGTCTGGTTGCATCAGAGATTTCTCAGTCATAGGAAATTAGCCTTTCACTCTTCAGTGAACAATACATATTCACACATGTACCTGCCTATGTGGGTGTCTCTCACTTTATTTATTCCAAAGTAGGAGGAACCAAAAGCTTTAGAAATAAGTAAATATGCAGAAATTACTAGAATCATTCAAGAAATCCTCTTGCATGATATAGTTTCAAGTGTAGTGCTTTTTGTATTGGGTTGTCTTAAAAGTTTCTTTTTTTTTCCTTTTTTTTTTTACACATTTATTTCATTCTTGCATTGAATATTGCTACCTCATCTGGTCTGGTGTTTCTGCTATGTATTTAGAGATTTTTAATGAAATCCAAAGAATCTGCAATGTTAACAATCCTGACCTGACATCTTGGCCTCAGTCACTTTCCCCCCCACTGTAATGTAGCTCTCCTATGCCTTTTCTATAAATATTTTCATGGTAATTGTTCTGACAACCTTTCCTCTTTGGTACCTCAACTTTATGAATTCAGATGCAGATTGGTAGCTATCTCTCATCATTTTACAGTTGAAATGACTAAATGCGACCATAAGTTCTATGTTAGCAGTTTCTTCTCTCTCACTTCTGGCTTGTGGAATTCTCTCTTCTGGCTTCTTGCTTTCCAATCAACTTTGAGCTTCAAAGGTTTAAGTGCAATGTCAATTGTTATCTTTTGTTTTAATTCTTCTTTTATTGTCTTCACTCTGTAATGTTTCTTCTTTTTCTCATATTCTTTTACACTCAGTAACCCCTTGCATCTTTAGTGACTTTATTACCTTGCTTGGGGTGAAATGATTAAAAATAGAAAAAAGATGACATTAGGAACATTTAGTTTTATATCGCTTTTAATTGTATTGTAACAGTTGTTATATCAAAATTAATGCATTTTTGTTTATCTATTCTAACATTGAAGATGAAAGAAAATAACCATTTTCAGTGTTGTTCTGTTTCCATTTTGAAGAAAAGTAAAATGTGTGATTCAAAAGTCAAAAAAAAAAAAATATTCATTCAATTTACGGGGCTGTGACTGAATGAACAATCAGAAGTAGTTTTATTCTTCCATATTGCTCAGATCAAGACATGAAGAAAAGTTGCATCACAATATTAGAACAACTGGTGTTTGGAGATTGTGTCCTTAGTCTAGAAGTTTTTAATTTTTCTGTTGTAGGTCAAAAAGATCTGAAGCTTTCATGTTCTTGTGGCCAACCTGTTTTTTATGCTGTATTTATATAACCTACTAGTGTACCGATGCTGTTAAAAATGA
The DNA here is from genome assembly GCA_964036315.1 of Acanthosepion esculentum. Taxonomy (NCBI): domain Eukaryota; kingdom Metazoa; phylum Mollusca; class Cephalopoda; order Sepiida; family Sepiidae; genus Acanthosepion; species Acanthosepion esculentum. Next base: position 89,157,413 of record OZ038507.1, read on the forward strand.
CTGCAATTAATAGAAAGTTTTAATAGTGAGATGCAATGAGACAAATGTCTTGAAACAATGTATTTGTATTCACAGCTGAAATAGAGGTCAATGAACCATCTAATTAGTCCATTTCCTTTATATTTTAGATGTTCAATGATATCTATAATTCATTGATTAATCCTGGTATATAAATTGCTTTTTGTTCAATATCTTTTCATATTAAAAATGTTGAACAAATAAGACTGCAATCTAAAAAATGTAGGCAGAAAAGAACTGATTAATTAAATAATTCATTTTGCTCAGGAACTAATTTAGTCTAAATGTCAAATATTTTATTTGTGAGATATTCTGTGTCAAATCTGTGTCTGACCATCATTGACACAGATTTTTTCAAATTTGGTACCCTTATAGAGCTTCATGTTAGAAATTAAATAGTACCTATTTTACATCTCTAGGTCAAAGGGTTCCTGAGATATGACCCTTTGACCTTTGCCAAAAAGGTGAATTTTGGAAAATAGTCACAAAGTTTAAATATCAATATCTCAGTTGTTTTTTAACCTACAAAACTAAATTATATACTATTTTAAATTACATGGATAGGTGTAAAAGGTGTTTGTTTTTTTTTTGTTTAAATGTCAAATAAGACAATTTGAATTTGACCTTTAATTTCTCAAAAAGACTGTATCTTTAATTTTTTTAAAAATTTGACAACAAATTTATCTGCTTTATGGCAAGATATGTACAAAATTTTGTGGTGGCGTTTTGACTGTGGCCTGAGTTACAAGGGTTTTACTGAGTTAGGCCTTATTCAAAATGGTGGATTTTGGTATTTACCTCTATATGTCAACATTTTCATATCTCCCCAATATGGTCATGTTGTACTTTTATAGAAAGCTCTTTGAATGCTGGTTAATAATCATATAAGAACTATGACCATAGAATGAACAGAATTTGTGGTTAAATGTTGACCAATTCAGTGGAAAATAAACAACTTCATTTTTGGTTTTGTTTACATTTTATTATACAACAAATACATTTATATGGGAAAGTGACATAATGAAAATAATTATTTAAAAAAAGTGTCATGAATTAATGTTAAGATAACATAAAATAATAAGAAAGTATGCAACAAATGATGTTAATGGCTAACAAATTTTTGTTAATATGTTACACTAAATGCATAAAACAAATTTTTCATTTGTTTTATATATTTAAAAAATTTTGATCTGAAAATGTGATACATTGAAATGAATATTTAAAAAGATTCTTAGCATTTACAAAGAGATTAACAAGCAAACCCATTGTTGAATAAAATTAACAGCATTGCCTGAGTTTTCTGAATGTGCTTCAACATCAGCTAAAGACCAGTCACAGCTTTCCAGCATTTTTGTAGATACTGAAAATGAATTGCGACTTCTTAACGAGTCCTTGTCAATGATTGGTGAATCACCAATCAAGCATAAAAAACTTGATTAAGCAAATCATTTATGAGGAATCAAAAGTAGGAAAAATTCAAGGAGCCGTATGAAATTAAACGGATTTCAACTAAAATTTCTCATCAAGAATCTACCAGTGTAGAAGAGCAAAAAAGATCTGATGAAATTATACACAATTAAAATAAAAATTTTCAGCTTGTGAAAAGGGGCCCCAAAAAGTACAAATTTTGACAATATTCCCAAAAAGCTGGAGTATCTATAGAATTCAAATGGAATTTGGTACCACAACATACATAGCAAGACAATCCAAAAAAGCTTGTAAATAAACATGGAATATTATCTCTACCAACTATATGAAAATGTAAATTCCCACAAGAGACAATTGACAAAGTTGTACTGTTTTATAAGAGTGAAGAAGTCAGCAGAGTGATTCCTGGGAAAAAATGACTATAAGACAATCTTAAGGAATGGTAGAAGAGTTCAGGAGCAAAAGTCTTATATTCTGTAACCTGAAAGAGGCATACCAATTATTTAAATAAAAAAAAAAAAAATCCAAACAAAATTAGTTTTTCAAAATTTGCCAAACTCAGACTAAAAGAATGTATTCTAGCAGGTGGTTTGGAACATGCTGCATCTGTGTTTGTAAAATACGTCAAAATATGAATGATGCTTGTAGAGGCTCATCTTCGTACACTGACTCAAGATGAACAATATCATTTAACAGATTACCACCAATGCATAGTTGCTGTTACATTCAATAAAGTAAACGTCTAACTTCTACTTCGGTGACTGCTCAACTTGTAGCAGGTTGATGGAGGATTTAAAAAAAAAATAGAAATGTAAAATAGGTACTTTTCAGTTTCTATCATGAAGATCTATAAGTGTACCAAATTTGAAAAAATCTGTCAATGATGGTCAGACCCTTGTTGATTTGACACGGAATGACTCTTCTATAGATTATTAAAATGACTAAAGGAAATAATCACTCCTAAATTTACTACCTTAAGCTGATTTATTTCCCTTTCCACTACAGAGGTGGCAGGAAATATATAAATACACATTGATAATTTTTTTTTTATTTGTTTTGATTATGATTGATGATATAAAATAGAGCTTTTTGCATTGACAACACTTAAAAATAAAATCTTTTTGCAGCACCTTAAGTTTTGTTAGATAATACATAATTAAAAAAAAAAGAAATCAATCAAAAATTTAGTTAATAATGACGAAAAAAATGAATAATTAAACAAAAGTGTTGCATCACACGAGTTTGGAAAGCTCTGTATTAAACAGATATTGTATATCAAAACTTTGATTCACTCTAATGATCACATTATATAATATTGTGAACCTCTATTTCTCAATAGGGAAAACCATTTTTAAGCCAACTGTGCTTTACTATTTAGGCTACAAGAAGCCGTTGTGATGAAGTAAGTTTCAATTACCCTATTTGCGAAATGCCCATCTCTTGTTGGGATGTTTTGCAGTCAAGGCAAACTTGGCTTAAAAGTAGTTTCCTTGATGGAAAAGAGGAGTACAGGTTCAATTCCTGTCTAGATAAACAGTTCCATGTGTATCCATTAAATATATTGTTTATAGTAACCAGAACTAACATCAAATTAAAAAAATAACATTAGCTGCTTAAAAATTACTTTATGAGTATAAAAATAAAGTTAGTAGATATAGACTTTGAAATGTCCCAATGAGAGATGTGAATTTCTTAAAGATACATCATGATCCTATTCTGGTATATATTATGATCCTATTCTGGTATAGTAAATTCTGTTAATAGTGAAGGTGTAAAGGAAACAAGAATCCTGGTTGTATTTTATGGCTAACTGCATTTAAAGCAAATATTTGGAACCAAGATTTCGTCTTAAGGCTACCCATTGAATTTACTTCTAGTGCCACTTTATACGTTCTACACTAACAAATGAAATCTAATTTGATGATAGAGAAAACATTTGGTAATTAAAGACCAAATTCTTCAGCTCAGTTTTCAATGTGGTTTATATAGTTCTTTGTACAGAAAAATGAATCCTTCCCACTTTGAATTCTTTTGTGACATTTTGCTTAGTTTAGCTAAGTCTGGAACAAGGCTTAAGTTGGAAGTTTTCTCTCATCGTCTGCTCCTCTAACTGCAACTGATTTTGTCTGGCTTTGGAAAATTAATTATCTCTCCAAATTTGGGAGATTCCTTCTTCCTACAGGTAGTGGTTACAGGTACGGGCCTGCCCATTTCCCTTATTTATTCCTCACACCTCCTAATGGGTGTACACAATTCCTCTGTCTCTCTTGGTATCTCATTTAAGCCTTTCATCTTGGTTGTCATTTTAACAAATCCAATTTTTAAACCATGTCGGTTGGCTTAGCTTCTGGTCATTAATTATAATTATTGTTTTAATTTTCACCAACAAATTTTTCCTAGCCTGGTGTTGTTTATATAATCAGAAATTTACCAGCTCTTTCCTCCAGCAGCTATCTCCATATCTTGTCAACTCTAATTGCACTTATAAACCCTTTACATAAAGAAATTCTAATTCTTGATTTGTTTTCACTTTCCATTTTTTGATAAGTGGAATAAATCAGTTTCTCAACTTCTGCTTTTGTTTTTAAAAATTAACCAAATATTATCTCCTGAAGCAACCTTCTTTTCCTGCTTGTCTTTAGGATATGTTCTTGTAACTTCTACTTTAAGGCAGTGCCAGTAATCAATCAATCGTCAGCCCAGCTTTTCCAGATGGCTTCTGTGGTAATATCTTTCCCCAAAACGACGACGTCACTTTCTTCAAGCTGTCTCTGCTTAAGAAAATAGACTTTCAAAAATAAAAGCAATTTCACTTCTTTTCTTAGTTTATCTATCATTCCATTCTTTCACCCTTTTTATCTTGTTCCAAGTTATATTTTAATTTTAACCCTTTCTTTCTATTTACTAGTGTCACATAGTGTCAGAATATGCTCTAACAGTATAACTCCCTTGTTTCAAAACACAGCAACCATCACTTTCCCTGCAACACTTTCAACTAGCAAAACAAACCCAAGAGAAAATGGTCATTAGGCTGGGAATTTTTAACATCTGCTATATTTGCTCAAGCTTTGTTTTGCACATGAGGACATTTTGTTTTTAAAGGATTTTACAAGTTTCAACTGAAGTAGCACTAGCTGCTCTGTCAATGAATTCGGAATGTTTCCTTATGAGGAAACAGCTAATATTTCCATTACTGTAATTGCTAATAACATTTAACTGAATTACATTTGCATCCATTTTTATTTCCTTTTAAAAATTCAGTATTACTTTGCAAACAATCTCATATAATAGACCTATATTTCTAAATATACTCAAGTGTTTGTCATAATGACAATGTTTTAATGTTGGGAATATACTTTTGTTGCCATTGTGGGCCAGATATTCCAGTAATGTTACACAGCTACCACAATTGTCCTTTGAAAATTTCAAACTATTTTTTTTTTTTTACAAAATGAGTTTTTAATATAAAAGAAAGAAAACAAAAATGAGACAAATTCTCCTTTTAAATTTACAATAAATGTTATTTAAATACAGCTTTACTATGAAGAACACAAATAATTTTCTTTAGTACCACAATTATATATGAAATGATAAAATGTTTACATTTAGATTTTATTCTTTTAAGATTAAGAAGCCTCTATGCTGTGCTACAGTTAACGATCTTCTGTTCACATTAAGTATGCAAAAAATAAAGTTTTACTTTTTAAAAACTAACTTTGATTTTTTTTTCCCTTCCCAACAAAAAACAAAAATAACACTTGAAAGAAAATATTTGAAATTATTGCATACATTTGAAAATTTTATAAAAAAATATCTGTGATTAGTTTTTCTTAATAAATAGGGAAAAAAACATTTTGGGGTAATGTATGTAAAATATGAAAAATGTATCTGGCCTGCACTCTTAACAAAAACAATGTATGGGATCTTTTGTGCTTTACAAAGCAAAGGACACTGACATTTTACAGACACACGTGTACACACATTTTTGAAATTCATCCCTTTGCTGTTCATAACAAGAGTAATCTTTATTAAAGACTTTTTTTAAGAATCTGAAAATGTAGTTTAATGCCATTTTTTTTAGTATAAATCATTTTAAAAATATTTTTTCCCCCCATTTTAGAAATTGTTAGATTATTTTTTATATAGCTGTTTAAAAAGGAAATAATTCTGAACTACTGGCTTTGATTGAATACTCATGATATATTCAATAAATTTTAAATTCAGAATAATGAAAAAAGACCACATTGTGTACAGTTAAATATTTTATGGAATCAGGTAAGAAAAATATAATAAGCAATGTATTAAACTCGGAGGTATCATTTAAAGTTAAAGATAATTTATTTTTAATCATAAATACCAATTTCTTGATTACACTGTTGATGTTCCATATTTCTTTATTTTTTTTGCATGGCCTTTTAAGACAGAGGTCTAATTAGAAAATTAAAGTTGTGACCTATGACATTACAGATTCCCATGCACAAATAAACATTATTTTCATTGTTTTAAGCAAAAAGTAAGCATTATGTTTAGAAAATCCAGTTAATTAATCCATAAATTTACTGACTTTCAAACATATCTCTAGGGAAAATATTGGATTGTATTTTCTTTTAATACTGATTATTAAAAGAAAATTCAATTCAATATTTTCTCTAGAGATATAGAGTATACAGATTAGCTTTAGGCTATTATCTTTTAAATAAAACTAAAATTTAATGTCAAAGAAGACATTAAATTATTTAAAATGTGTTTTTTGTTTTGTTTTTTTTAGGAAGTCTATAGCTGTGTATATATAAATAAATTTCAAGTGGGCAATGATTGACCACAACTGCCAGTTTCATATATTTTTACAAAATCATCAGGCAGTCAGTAACTGTAGTGTGTGTGAAAATAGGCAAGTCAAAGATGGGGGGTAACTCATTCAGCCAGGATCACAATTAATAAAAAAAAACAGAAATAGTTCACCTGTGTGACAAAACAGTGCATGATATTATGGGGAACAATGGGAACATGGTAAAGGAGCCTATTGCTTCAAGCAAAAAGTGCTTGACAATACTGGGACCTTAAAGCCACCCATGACAAAGCGTTATATTAATAAAATTCCACCATTTGATATGGATGCTTAACTTGAAATTTTAAATTTCAGGCATTTAATGTGGTTCGATGCACAACCTAGCCTAACCTCATTCTGCTTTCTGCCACTTTTGTTTTTATTGCTGCTGTTTTTAAATAGTTCACATTGTAATAGAAACAGTTTTGTTAAAAAAACAAAAAAGGTGACATCTTGTATCATCCTGGACATAAGTTTAACATTGAGGCTGACTAGGTTATGCATCTAGAAATATCAGATGCCAGGAATTTAAAATTTAAATCTAAAGTTAAGCATCGCTGCATTTTCAGTGTTTCTTTTGATGTATAATTTTGACCAATGTTTGTATTTTGTCCTCTCCCGCTACATATCTATGATTTCATCAATAAAAGCATATGATGTGTGCATTCTATAGGTTTCAGACTTTCTTAGCTGAGAACACTGTGTCTTAATTCCATGTTAACTAAAAAAGATAATGTAAAAAATTTTTTTTTACCTGCCACCTACCTTATATATTTGACTTTTGATTCTCAAATGGGATACCATATTTAAAACTAATGTTTATGGAGGTGTTGCTAATTAAAAAATCAGAAATATTTTCATCGTTTCAATAGTACTTATTTTGCACTTGGAAGAAGTGTTACCCATTATCAGTCTATCAAACTTTATTCATAATAGAAAGTTTCTTTTGTTAATCTAAATGCCACATAAGGGACATAACTCTTGTTTTTTCTTTCGTGATCATTACTTACACATTTCAGATTGCATGGATTCAGATTCTGTTAATTATTTACACTAGTTTTACTTTTAACCCCTGAAAATTTCACGGTTTTCTTATTTTTATGAATTTTAATTCTTAAGTCCATTATTTATTAAGTATTAGTAGGGCATAACTAATGAAGAGAGAGACCAGCACAATTATAATAGGATAAATTATTAATTAACGAACTAACTTAATTAACAAGATTAAAATAGATTGATAGTAACCATACTCACATTTGACAAAACATATTCTAAAATTAAATAAGATATAAAGATCCATATTTAATTTTAAAGAGTATTATTGATTCATTTTAAACAGTCTATTGGTTCGTTATTGCAAGACGAGCATAACCAAATCACAAAATTTTAAGAATCAACTCTTGCAGTATTTTAAAATATTTTTTGTTGGTGAGCTAGCATTGAGCCTCACTGGTCTGGTGTAAATGTCAGCAAGATATTCAAACTTCCAAGCTTAATGTTAATGAATGATTTTTCATCATATGCTCTTAAGATATTTCCATGATTAGCCAGCTGCTGAAATATAGCTTAGATAAGGACGTTAGTCTTAAGAAAGCTGCCATGTTACACAAATAGGGTCATTACTGTATATGCTTATGTATAAGCCAACTTCATGTATAGCATGACATGTGAATTTTTTTGCTCAAATTTTAAACCCCTATTGAAAAAAATTTACCTGTGTATAGTGCAACCAGTCACAGAAAATGCATGATTTTTAACCTGTTCCCCAAAATTACCTGTGTATAGTGCAACCCTCTATTTTTGGAAACTGATCATAAAAACTTGCACCATGTTAAAGAATATATGGTAAATTTAACCGCAATGATTTTTCCATATTTAGATTTTTAAATCCAATAATTTAAGCTCATTAAGTTAGGTTGGAGAATTCTTAGTTATTGATTTTTTTTTTTTTTTTTTTTTAAGGAGTGGCAGAGTGTAATATTCTCAACAGGGTTTTATAAAGTCATTTGCAACTTAATTTTTTGGGTCTTGAACAACTAATGTTCACTATATTCCTCAGGATTTTGTTGTCTCAATTGCTTTAATTGACACACACATTCTCAGTGTTGTCATTAATTGACTTTTCAGTAATTAGTCAATAAAATTATCATCAGCTATTTTTTTTCTCACTAATGTTTCTAACAATAAAATATATGAAAAGTAACAGGTTTCACATAGACAACATAAATGATATACATGTGTAAAAAGTAGTAAAAGCAGTCTGCTTATTTACTATTTTGTCACTACAATATTATTTTAAACAATACATTCTAACAATTATTTATTTTTTAATTGTATTTCTTCTTATAAAAATTCAAAATATTATTACTAGTAGTAGTAGTAGTAGGAGGAATCACCATCCTCTCTCCTTATTCCCTTCCTCCCCCTCTGGTGGCAGAGATTGCTGTAAAGGCCAAGCCTACTCTTGAGGAGTAATCAAATGGAGTTTGGCGAGGCCACTCACATGAATTTGGTTTTGGTAGCCAACTCTGCACGACAGAAGCCCATACACTTTTTCAGGAGCACCTCCCTCGCGGTTCAAAAGATTGAAATATATTATTAATATTACTAGTTTAAATAATGCAATTAAAATGAAAGATATATAACATGATGAAAATATAGCTTTACGGTATGCTATATTTATGGGTAATGGTGCTCAAAATCAGGGATAGAGCATATGGAGATATAAAATATAAAAATGGACACTAAAGTCAACACTGAGTGGCTTGAATGCAATCTTCAGTACCAACACTGCATGATGACTGGCAATTTAATCAATCATCACACCATCAAGCTTAAAATTTGATACTTCCAGTCACCGTGCAGTGTTGATTTCTATATCCACACTGTTTATAGCTACACGTGGTCTATCCCCAATACTGACCATTTCTCCAATAAACATAGCAAATTTTAAACAATACATTTTCTTATGTGCCTAATCAAAATGAAGGGGTCTTAATACTTGGTGGGTGGGGAGGCAGACTTTCTCTCTATATGTAATAATGGTGGAAAGGGTTAGAAAATTATTTAAAAGATCAAAAAGTGCAAAATGAATTGGTCTTGTTAAACTCTGGGGGGGCTTGTAAATTTTCCTAAAAAATTAATATTCCACAACTTCTATTAGACACTTAAGAGTATGTATATGCATGCGCACGCACACACATACGCACGCACGTGTTTGTGTTTTTCTAACACAAACTGGGAAAGGCTTGGTGTGTGGTCACAAAGGAACAGAAAGTGAGATAACACTACGGGGAGGGAAAAAAAACACCAATACTCTTTCAATATACTGCATTCTTTATTCCTGTATTCACTTGGCATGGTCGGTAGGTGACACTTGGGATGCCTCGCTACTACTTCTGTTTTCTCTCACAACAGACTAATGGACCAGATCTTCCTTCTTAGTAAAAACTCTGTGACTGCCCCTATATCTTGACTAATGTCTCCTTAATGTGGTCACTCTTGTAACTCTCTCTTACCATCCCTCTGCTCATTTCTACATCATGATGTGCATCATGTCACCTGTCAGTGGTCAGCTTCTTTTTGTTGACTCTAGTATGTAGGATCATTACCCTACCTTCCAGCTGAGTGGCACTTAATCCCAAAAGTTTTTATTTATTTAGTGTATTTCCTTTTTCCCAATTTATAGAAATCAGCTGGTTTCTTTACACATCTTAATTTTACTGTTGGTTTCTATAAAAACAGTTAAACTCTAAAAGTCCTTGCAAAATAATTTACAGACCACTTCATATGTGTCCTTAACCAAATCTAGTGGAGGAGGGAGAGCTATTGTGTTATAAATTCTCTAACATTCAACATCTGACAAAGCTTATCAACAGTTATACTCTCTTCATCTTTAAATCTGTTGTACCCAATGTACTCCAATAATGAAGGGTTGAACCCCACCACTGTATTCTTTTATATCCATATAAGTTTCCTATAGTATGATAGCATTCCTAACGGCACGATTTATTATGAATATTTAATATATTATTATCATGAATTATTATAATGTATTATTTTATTACAAATATTAATACATTATATTAATATATTTGCTAAATTATTTATAAATTGGTATAGATGACTTTGTTTTTAACACAATATTTTTAAGGAAGACGATGTCTCTTTGAATATGAATGGGAAGCATTTCCTATTGTTTACTTCTCATTCTGTATTTAAATTAATTTAAATTATTTTCTATTATTTAATGTTCAAAATGTTTTTTGTTTTTTTAATCATTTCACCCCAAGCAAGGCAATAAAGCCACTAAGATGCAAGGGGTTACTGAGTGAGAGAATATGAGAAAAAAACATTAAGGAAAGAGAATGATAAAAGAACAGGAATTAAGAAAAGATAATGATTGACATTGCATTTAAATTTTGAAGATCAAAGTTGACTGGAAAGCAAGAAGCTGGAATAGGGTTCCACAAGCGAGAAGTGTGAGAGAAGAAATTGTTAGGATAGAACTTAATTTCAACTGTAAAATCATGGAACCTTGCCACCAATCTAGTACTACATTTAACTTCATAGTCTAGGTACTATCAAGGAAAGCTCATCATAACAATTACCATGAAAATATTTATAGAAGAGACACAGGGAAGCTATGCCAGGGCAGTGGAAAAGATGCTGAGATGCCAATTCAGGACCAATAACATTGCAGATTCTTCTTTTGGATTTTATCAAGAATCTCTAAATATATATCAAGAGTATCAGACCAGATGTGGCAGCAATATTTAATATATGGACAAATAGTAGACTTATAAATGAGTAGCATAGATTCTGCAAGAAAAAATGTTTAGCATGACAATGAACCAGCTTTCTTAACAATTGATTCAGTATAATCTTTCCACATCATGTCAGTGGAAAATATTAGCCCAAGATAAGTTGCTTTCCTGGATAGAATCACCCACACTGATGGAAAGCACAAAGGGGTTCTCTCATATGATTAAAAGAGAGCACTTTCATTTTAACAAATGAATTGGTTTTATCTGTATTTAACAATTATTTTTTCTGGTATCGTTGATAAAACTAACCTGTCCGTTGGTCTCAAAGTACCTCCAATCTGTGGTTGACTGGGGCAGGAAATGGCTGCTAAACTTTAATGCCTCAAAAACAAAACAGCTCTCGTTTACCCACCACAGAGAACCCTCCTTGCCTCCCACTAGAATGTCTGATGCCCAACTCCACGAGAGTGCCTCTCTGCACCTGCTTGGTCTTGCACTGTCTACTGACCTAAGATGGAACAAATACATTGAATCAATCACTTCATCAACTGCAAGGAAAGTTGGTTCTCTGTGTTGTGCCAGAAAGGTTTTTCTCGCCTGAGTCCATCCATCACATCTATAAATCAACCATTCGCCCTTGCATGGAATGATGCTGCCATATATGGTCTGGAGTCCCCCCTGTTCATCTCAAGGTTCTCGACAAAATCCAGACACAGATATGCAATGTAGTTGGTCCTCTTCTGGCATCTTGCCTACAGTCACTTCTCACAGACGTGCCGTCCCTTCCCTCTGTCTTTTCTACAAGTACTTTCATGGTAACTGCTCCAACAAGCTATTTTCGCTGGTTCCCAAACTGCATGAATTTAAACGTGTTACCAGGTCGACATCTCGGTCCCACCCTTTCACTGTTGAAACTGTTAAATGTAGCCGTTTCTTCTACTCGAATAGCCTCATGTCTTGCCCTTCCCATCTGTGGAACTCCCTTCCTCTTACTTGCTTCCCTGACAGTTATAGTCTTCAAATATTCAAATGTAATGTCAGTCGACATCTTCTGATGCCTTGATCTAATTCCCTGTCCTTCTCTTTATCTTTTCCTCACGTCTATTTACTCTTGCTCCCACTCTCTGTAACCCCGTGCGTGCTAGTGGCGCTCTGGCCTTGCTTGGGGTGAAAAGCTTAAAAAAAAAATTGTTATATCTCATATGAACAGAGTATTATGCTGCTATATATTAATATTATATTTTATATCAACCTTTCCAAAATTGGACTTGACTTTGGAATGTCTTAAAGTATAAAGTCCTTTTGTCAAAGTCGGTTTTTAATAAAAGTAAAAATTGAAAGGGGGGGTTTCTTAGTTTTCTCTTTGTTTCTTTTAAACTTTGTTAAAGTTAAAACTTTTTTTAACTTACATCTTGTACTCAAAATTCAGGTGAATTACTATCGTTATATTCCTTAAAGTCCAACTGCTGGTCTTACCTTCTGGGAGGTTTTAGTAATTGCCCTCTGGTTTGAAAAGGGTCTTAAGAAAGGGATTTTATGGCAGCCTTCCTAGAGATGGTGTTTCTGTGGTTGGGAATAAATAATGAGACAAATTGAAAAGTAGAATTAGTTTGCTGTTGATTATGATTATTTGACTAAACCGATAAAAGTGTACGGGGGTTAACACTGAAGCCATTCATGTTCTCCAAATCCGATCATAAAAGTTGTTTATTTTCATTCTTGCATTGGAGCTTTTCCTGTTAAAGTTGGGGGCCAATACTATCCTGTATAGGATTATTGTGACTGTTGCTACACCTCAACCAGAGATGCTTCACCAATGTTGATGACATCTCTGCACTTGTAATAAACAAGGTTGAAACTGAGAAAGTTATCAAAGAAATTGGATTGTATGAGATGGTGACAGGGACCAAAATTAACCAAAATAAGTCCGTTGGTTTGTGGTTCAGAATTAAGCTCCTTCAGTGTAGTGGACAAGCTATGCAAGATACTTGGCATCTGATTCAATCTCAAACTTCAGCTGTAGAATTGCTTGTGGGTATTAGAGAAGATTGAGCCTGCACTTAATCTGTTTCTTGGAGTAAGAGTTGAGGTGTAGGCATCAAACTCACTGAGCTAAAGTTTTTTTTTTTTTTTTTTTTTAATCAAAGAGCTTTCATTGTGCACTGTGAGATCTATTGCCTTCATCTTTGAAATTTATTGGCATACCTTAATTACATTTTCTAAGCTGGATGTCTACACAAGATGATGGTAATGACAAATTTGAGAAACCTACTATCCTGCTCTGAAAGCCTCATGTCCTTTGATGCCTGGATGTTGTTGAAAAAGTTATATCAAATTAGAGTAAATGTGACTGTGTGAAAGTATTTGTTAAAGTGAATACTGTTTCATTTGGCCATGAGTGTCCAAGTTGAATTGCCTCAATAATAGCATCCCTATGTATTTTTACTTAGCATTATGTGAAGGTGATTTGGGTGTTGTGAAAGAAAGACATCCACTATGGTATTTCTACACCCCCCCCCCAACATTTGGTCACCTACTTTAGAAAATAATTTCTGGTTAAAATGAAAGTGGAGAAGAGATGCTGTTTTCTGTAAGCTTTGGTAAAATCTATAAGAAAGGCTAACTTAATGGCATCTTCAGGTGATTGGTGAGGGGAAAAGATTTTGGTCTTCTGAGAAAGATCAGTTAACCTAGTCAGGCTGACAGTTATGCTTTAGTGTTCACACTTTAGTGCATGTTTGACCATGACATTTCAATATAAGAGAAAAAATTCCATAATGGATAATTTTTCATGTTCTAATGAACACTAAAGCATAACTGTCAGCCATTGCATTTAAACTCAAAAAGGAAAAATTCAATAATAGATACCTACACATAGTTTTTGCCTTACAAGTTGCACCCCTGATGATGATCTCAGAAAGAGATGGAAAGTACTTAGGAAATAAGTGATTTTCATTGTTATACTCCATTTCTTACATCATTTGATTGTAATACATGGAAAAATATTTGTGAATATGAAAGGATTATCCTAAAAATAAGCAGATATAATGTTTTTAATTTATTCAATCAGACATATGTGGTTTAATTTAAATCATAGGTGAAAATTTTGGTTTGTGTATGAATCATTTGATTTTTATTCTGCACATGCAATTTTGAATATGGGTTAAGCTTCTTCTAAGAATGATTTTTTTGGTGATTGTAGTATGAAAGATTTCAGAATAAATGCATTATTCTGATGAAAATAACAACAAAAATTATTTTGGTCAGTAAATGTGACAAGCTAGATTAATCTTAGGATAATGAAGAAAGCATCTCCCATTTGCAATTTTTGACTTTTTGCCATACTTTTTGTGATTTGTTACCAAAATAACTTGTAATCTGCCTGATGGACTTATGCTACTGTGATTCTACTAATGAATTCTTGTAACATTGAATATAGTGCTTTTAACACTTGAATTTATTCATACTTTAACACTATGAGTTTGATAGAGAATTGCTTTTATAACATACCAGTCAAATATGGAAAAGAATTAATAAAGGAAAAGAAATCATCTCTCTCGCTAAATTCAGATATGAATAACATAAAGCCATAAATGGGAGATGAAAAGTCTGGTTTGACGAAATATGTTTGGGAGGAGAAGAGCTCAGGTAACCTTCTTGTGGTGAACAGCGCCGTAGAAGCAAGCGAGCCAGAGTGGCTTGCATGTGGTGCATAGGAAAATAAGGGTCTTACTTTAACATGCGGCACAAGGCATCAGCAAGTTTCCCCCGTGAAAATGGCATTACTCTCCCATCTAGCAGTTCCAGCATATGTACAGTAACGAGGGTTTTTGTACAGTTTGGCATGCTTCAACCAATAGCAAGTCGTGTGCTGATTGGTCCAACTGGAGGAGGCTATTTGCCTGGGGGTAACTGAGAATAAAAGTGAAGAACGCTGATTGGATAAAAGAGGGCTGAAGCAGTAAAAAAGGGCAGAACAAAAGACGGATATACGTTGGGAAGTGTTCAGAAAGCAAGAACGGCGAATTGAACCAGCAGTATCTTGGTTTGTACAAGTGGTGTCGTAGCAATACAGACTTATTTAAACTACATTTCTCTATGATGAGTTGTAGATATTTAACCGGAAACACTGCTGGAGAGTTAGAAAATTGAAAAAGACAACAGATATTGGCTCATGAGCTGCATAAATCAAGCCAATGTGGTTTTCTCGAGTTAGCAGATGAATTGGGGAAAAGATAAATAAAAAATTGCATCACATTTTTTTTTTCTTTTTCTTATTGTTAATTCAATATAATGTAATATGCCTCTAGTAATATTTGTTTGAGAATCTTAAAGGGAAATTGAAACTAGGATATAGGGCAATTATTGCCAAAATATCTGGTCTGTAGTTCTCTAACCCCTTGAAAGTTTCCTACCTCTATTCTGATTTCTCTGCTCCATTCCCCACTTTGGCTGCAGTGTACCATTTGTTTTGTTTTTTTCTGGGAAAAGGGATCAGACTACACAAAGACTTTCACAAAAAAATATATGTTTATAATTACCTTCAACTTTGGACCTTTAGTCTTCTCAGCCTTTGTTGGCTCTCACTTTTCCATTTAATGACAATTGAGGAAGTGAATGTTGTCTAAGAATTCTGTTTTTAAACTGCCATGTTAGGTCACAATTCCTTTGATCTAAAGCTTTTTCACATACCAAATTTCTCAAGAGGATAATTCAACATCAATAAGATCAAATAAATATCAATCTTTCAAATTTTTTGATCTCAAATAATTTTAAATCATTTTGAAATAACTGTAGAATGTAAAAATGTTTTCTGTCTGAATTTCTGAGATGAAGAATTATTTTTATTATACATTAATTTAAGACACTAATTCAAATAACTCGGCCTATAATAAAGAGTACTGCATTAAACAAAAACTTTTCACTGTGTAACACTATAATACTTATGCATTTTTGTCATGTTGTTAACAATACAATTGTTTAAAAAAAAAAAAAAAAAATTAGCCCGAGTCAGCAAACTATAAGTGAGGCCAATTTCCTTTTCTCTAAAACAAGTAACTCTGCTCAAATTAGAATCAGGCTAGGTCGAGAAGAAATTTTTTTTTTTCTTTTTTTTTTTTTTTTTTGAGAATGTAGAATCTCCTGTTGTGAAATGCTACCTGTGTGTAATTCTACAGGTGCGGTACACTTATCTTTTGGCTGACTTGCCCAAGGCTGAACAACACGGGCCAGTCATAATATTATAACACTGCAGTGCTGAGTAAACACTTCTCACAATCCTGGCTGCTTCAGCAGTACAAGCATTGTCTTCATGCCATATTTTTTTTTTTTGGTTCTTACCTCTCATTGATATGGGGTCACTATGTAGGTTCTTTTTGTTTTCTTTCTCTTGTTCAGTTTAACTTGATGTTGCTATATGGAGTTTTGGAGCCCAAGTTTTCTGCTAATCGCAGTTCAGTCAAACTCGGTGTACTTCTTGAATTTCTTAAATTAAGGAAATTAAAATAAATTGGAATTTAGTACATTTAACAAGGTTGTGATTTACTAAGATTAGTTTTAGCACAAAGCTGTAAGTATATGGCACCCAGTAAGAATCAAACTCACTACTCAGTAGTGTCAACTAGTCTAGCTTGCTAACCATTATGCCATGCTGAGCTGCCTAAGTACTTTTAGCAGGGGCTGGTTAATTAAGGAAAACTGAGCATTATTATTCTTCAAGGATATTATGACATTGTTATAGACTTATGTGGTTGGGTCTGTGGCTTGAAAGGGCGTTTGGTGATCACTGTTGTTGTTCCATAGTAGGCTAAGTTGGTTGCATTGCAACATTTGTTTTTATTAGTATATCAAAGTTGCTTCTTGCTGAAATTCAAAGTGGCCATTTTTTCCCACTTTTTCTTGGTGTTAAATACCACAAAATGTATGGCCTGTATCAATTACCTTTATTGCCCTTTGTAGAGAGATCAAGTGAGAGACTACTTGCTATTTTTTTTTTTTTTAATTGTTACTGCCTAGCAGTTTTGAGCAACATGTGTTTGCTAAAAGGCAAAAATTCTCATTGAAAAATTCTGTGGGGTGGTGAAACATCTTTTTTTTTTATAAGGAATTTTCCTAATTGCTGATTTGTTAATTCATTTGCAAATGCAACGGCACTCATACCTGCCACCACTTTCCGTGTTTTGTTTTTTTTTTTGTTTTTTTTAAAACAATCACGAGTTACTTGTGACAGTCAGCTGACCCCTATTAAATACATCAACCTTTGTGACTGTTTATTACTTAAATTTCTTTTTGGCTCCTTAAACTGATTCTCCTCTACTTCACAAATACAATATTGGGATATCTTTTTTTTGTGAGGTCTATAAAAATATATTAAGAAGTTTTTGAGATCATATTTTCTATTGTATCAGTGTAGCTATTAAATCAGTTTCTCAAGTATATAAATAATATTTGCACCTGATTTAAAATGCTATTTGGTTACAATTTGAGGCAAATTAGTTAAATCTGTTTTTAATTATGCCTATTAAAGCAGACATGTTTATATTAAAATGAAGGGAAAATAGACAGGATAAAAGAAAAGGTATAACCACCATAAGTGGAAAAAAAACCCGACCAGTTTTCATTCCTCTTCATAGCTTGATCGGGGAAATAAAACAGCTGTTCACCATGATTAAAAGTAGAGAAACAAATTTCCACGCTGAAGATAAGCAACATGCATATATTAATAATATGTTAATATATGTATATCTACATTATGAATAGACCACTTTAATATCCAACAGCCATTCTTTGTTTAGACAAAGAAAGCTGCACAGATTTCATAAATATGGTTGCTAAAACTTCAGACTTTCACTTGAAAGTTTTGTATATCATATTTATCTGTGTAAACAAAAAGAATTGTTGTTGGATCCTAATGTGATCAGCTTATGACAAATATACATCTGTTAGTATATTATTAATATCTGTGTATTTCTTATACTCAATGTGGAAATTTAAGCCCATCATGACTATTTTAGTCATAATGCACAGCTTGGCCGAGCTCTGAAGAGAGATAGAGGAACAAGAACCAGGTGGCTTTTTCTTTTCTTTGCTTTCTTTTTTTTTCTCTTTCTCTTCTCACCTCTTTTGATTTGCTATTAATGGTGATCATACCTTTTCTTTCTTCCTTTCTTTCTTTCTATTGTCCTCTCATTTAAAAAAAAAAAGTATATTTGTTTGAATAGCAATGATTAAATTTTGTGCCCCCAGGAAAATCTTTAATGATTTGTTTTACATGCTAATCTATATTTGCCAATCAATATTCTTTACAGAGGTTATATGTAGGTATGAAAATCTGAATATATTTGGACCACAGCGAAAGAAAAGATGTACAGTGGGGTGATTATCAAGGAATTTGTTTAGTTCCATTTCATTCTTAGTGAGGGATTATAAATTAAATTTGTTGCATAATAGTTAATCGATTTATTAATAGTAATATTAGCCATTTCCTTATAAGGAAACATTTGGCATTCATTGACCACATAGCCAGTACTTTCTGATGGTTGAAATTTATAAAATCTTAAAACAATTTTTTTAGAAAATAGTTTTCTCAAGTCCCGTAGCTGTTATCACTCTTTCCATTTATTGATGACGGTTTCCTCCTTAACCTTTTATTTGAAGTAGTGTGGAACGTCAACATTTTAATTGTCATTATTTTCTCTTCAAGTTTTGGGTTATCCATTTTAGCTGTTGGAAGTCTTCAAGTGATCTCATTTCTTTTATTTGGTACAGTTCTTTGTGATTCTGTAGCACCCGTCCATGATGTTCAAAATAGGATTTCTCTAAGAACCAGAGCCATTTTTAACCATTGATTTGTGAAAGCGGTTGTATACAGCTGACAGTTTACATACTTCTGAACGGGTGTGGCACCATGCATGACATCCATATGAAAGTCACGATCTGATGAGGCTATTTATGAATATGACTCGAGTTTTCAGGTTAATGTTTTGGATATTTTGTGGTGTAGGGTGAAATGACCTCTGGTGCAGCCTAGTCTAGGTTCAATTTCCTTATCTCCTATACTAAATTTGTTATAACTGATCCATACACCAAATTAATGTTAATTAAATACAGTCTATTGATAACCAAAATGTTCATTTAATTTACAAAATTAAAATAAAACACTTAATTTTATTTTTAATGTAACTTTATCAAACAGCAAACTTACCATTTTGTTTTCTTTGTTTGTCAGTCAATTTCATGATTCTATTCTCTTCGGAGGTTTTTATCTTTTCCCAGTAAAGAATGACTTTAGGTTGCAAAGGAATAACGTTTTTTTATTAAGAAAATTCTAGAAACCAGAACAAATAGCAATCTAAAGGTACAATATCTGGTGACTCTGACTAATTAGTGAAACCTGAACTGAGTTGTAAGACTTTTTGTCTGGTCTCCAAAGAAATGTACAACATGTGGTCTAGCATTATTATCCTGATGGAATATAACATTGTTTCTCTTAACTAATTTCAAATGCTTTTCATTGATTGCTGCCTTCAACTGGTTTAATTTGGAGCAGTACTTGCTTGGCACATAACTGAACTGAATGGAATCCTTGATGTACTATAAAATCATTTACTTACTCATTATTACTCTGAAAAGAATGAAATATGAAAAAAGTAGTGATGAAGGAAGTCAAGCTTAGTAGTAATAGCAGAGGTAATTAGAACATGAGGTTTCAGGTTCCAATTTGTAACTTCAGGATTGTTCCACAGGACAGATGATTAAATACGTTGGTTTGTGTAATGCCTGGACCGAGCAATACAAGCAGCTCAAACACTAGTTGAGCAGTACTAAAAAGAACAAGATATCCTGGAACATGGACAGTGGAACGAGAATCTACTCCAATAAATAGATTGAATAAAGGGTTGAGCTCAAAATTCCCTGAAGATTACCCAAATTGACAGAAACCTGAAGAAAGCCAAAGAGTACAGTAGTCGAAACATTGTGATGATAGCAACAAAGATGTGAATATTAGTACAACTGTAAATAATATAAATATTGTTTTTTTTTTTTTCAATAAGTCCTACTGTTATTATAACTATTTTTAATCATTGCAGTCAGCTTGATTAGTTATTCTTATAATTATTGCTTCTTTTTTTTTTATAATAATCAGTGATAACTTTACGTTAATAGATGAGGTCAGCTGATCAGTCTTTCATTGTTATTTCTATGTCAACCTTATTATTTTGAATGCTAATCTCTTTTCTCAGTATCACCCCCCCCCCATTAGCGCAGCTCAATAATTTGAGCCTTGTTGACTTTGTCCACACTTAACCATCATCATTTTTTCAAACTGCCTGCTGTTACTTGGAGATGACTTCAGTGCCTGGTGGGAGATGGTTGGAGAAGCTGATATCCTGCCATCTCCTGCCAAGGATATTGTCTTCTCCAACCATACTGGCAGTTTTCTTTTTCATTGTTGCTTTCTGCAAAGGAAGAGCTCTAGAGCTATTCATACTTAATTCATTTATCTACATTTTATCTTCTAAGCCTGAAAACATAGGAATTATTTAGCTCTTCATGTCTTTTAGTTTAGCATTCTTTTCCAGTGATGACTTAAATTCTTCTTAGATCATGGTAATAGATTGCGTCTTGTGATAAGTGCAAGTTTTCTCTACTTTCCACAGAGCATTAATCAAATCAGAATATGTGGCTTTTTAAATTTTATTATTTTTTCCAATAAGAAAGTTCTATAGAAGACCAGAACAAATAGCAATCTGAAGATCTGGTCACTATGATAAATGAGTGAAAACTTCTGAACTAAGTTGTAAGAATTTTTGTCTGGTCTCCAAAGAAATGTACAACATGTGGTCTAGCATTATTATCCTGATGGAATATAACACTGTTTCTCTTAACTAATTTCAAATGCTTTTCATTGATTGCTGCCTTCAACTGGTTTAATTCGGAGCAGTACTTGCTTGAAGTTCTCTGGAAGGACTCCTTTCAATCTCACTATATATGCAGTGTCACCTTCTTTGGATGAAAATTGATTTTTGGTGTAGTTAGTGCTGGTTTGTTTCACTTGTCTCATCATCTCTTACGTTCCACATCTTATCCAGCAAGAAATCTCGCATTTAATGCAAAAGAGTTTAGGGTTCAGATATTTTTGTTTGATCTTCTAGTCAATGTCCTATCCCTAAATAAAGTTAATTTCCAATAATAATAATTATTATATAAGTAGAAAAAAATTTGAATTCACAAGATCTACCATAATGAGTATCAGTTCAAATACAAAAAAGCTTTCTGCTATTGTTTCATAAATTCATCTCTCTCCAGTGATAAAAACAAAACAAAAAATGTATGAAATTCAAATATTTTTTTAATAATTGAATCGATTGCTTGGTTTCCTGCTAGGAAAGTTCATTCACTGTGTTGTGCTAGATGGTTTTTCTCTATAGAATCTTGCACATTTATAAGTCTACCATTCATCCATGCATTAACTATTGCTGATGCATCATCTGGCCTGGTGCTTCTGCTAATTTTTTAGAGATTCTTGACAAAATACAAAGAATCTGCAATATTATTGGTCCTGACTTGGCATCTTTGCTCCAGTCGCCTTCCCAGCTCCATTATCTAGCTTCCCTGTGACTTTTCTATAAATATTTTCATAGCAATTGTTCTGATGAGCATTCCTCTTTGGAACGTAGATTTTGAATTTATTGCCTTGTTTGGGATGAAATGATTAAAAACAAAATAGTAAATCAGCTGAAACATTTTTCTTTTCAAAATTAAGACACTATTGACTCTATTAAAACTGGTGGCAATTGTCTACAATTTAAAAATGGATAATTTTTGCGTTCCTTTGTATCCAATACAAATATGTTGCTTTTTATGCCTATTGAAATATAAAAGACTGTACTGAAAAGTTCTTTGCTTGACCCACTTCTCAAAATCTGGCCAAATAATGTCAGATTCTTAGAGGTATCCCAAATTGGCCTAATTTACAGTGCAAAAATGAGTCAACATAGTGAAATTTCTTTCAAGTTCAACAAGTTATTTTGATAAAATTACTATATAAAGAAAATTTAATGTTTTCTCTTTATAAGATACGATTCTTTCTATTGTGTGATAATTAGTTTTTATTCCAGGTCTCTTTAAATTCGGTCATGTTTCAGTGATTGGCACTTCTTTTTCCACAATTTAAAATCAGAAAATTTTTTTGTTTATGCTTTAAAATTTGTTGCACTCCAAGTTGTGTGTTTCTATTCATATCAAAATAGTCCCATCTTAAAGAAAAGAGGACACTCGTCAATTTGATGGGATTAAAAATCAAATTTGAGGTTATTTTTCACAAAAGATTTCTAAGTTGAAAACTTCAGTGGATGAAATACCAAAGAAATACACTTAAAAAAAATTGAAAATTAAACCTTATAAAGCATTATTTCATCTTTAATAATCAGTTGCTTTCATATCGGTGTGTTCAACCAACTCAAAGTGTGAGCAAATATGAAAGGAGGTGTTTTTGAAATTTGAATTCGCTGGCCACCCTGATCAACTTCTTTCATTGATGGACATTTCACAGTTTGTAGGTGAGTTTTTAAATCTTTTTCTCATATTTCTTATGTTTACTCTAAAGTTGTATAAAGTAAATTACTTATTGTGTAAGTAAATAGGCATTAAAAAATAAACTAGAAACATATATTTTAATTAAATTTTACTTGCTTGTACTTGTCCATGCAAAAAAAAAAGAAGAAATTTTGTGTATGTAAAATAATGTAATTTTTAAATGTACATATATAAATCTCATATTTGTCAATAGAAAAAAGAAGGAAAATTTCTGTACATAAAATAAATGAAATAAAGTATTGTCATTTTAAAATGTGTGTATGTATATTAATTTATTTTTATAAATCTTGCATTTTACATAAAATATTGTAATTTTAAAAATATATATTTAATATTTTATGTTTACTAATTAACTCATTTTGGGGATTAGTTCCTAATTTCACAGATTTAAATTGAACATTTATTTAAGTTATTTTTAATTAAACTCAATACATTTTATAAAAAATAAAATAATAAAAGGATATATTTTTCAGTTGAACTACTATTGTGGGTCCATAAAAATTACAGATATAAGTTCTAAAATTAAACAGTTTTTATTTTAAATGGATATTTCTTGGAAGATATTTTTTACTTCTTTTTAGCATCGGAAAATATTTTTTACTTTTCTACCAAATTTATTTTGAATAATTAATTTTTACTAATTAGTCAATATTACTTTTTAACTTTGAAAGTAGGTTTTATTTTATGGTAATTTTTTACTTTTAAGTATATTTTAAAATTTTAATTAGCAGTACATTTTAACACCTCAACAGCAAACATTGCCATTCGAAAAAAGAATATAACTTTAAAATTTTTAGTTCATTTATTTTTATGTAAATTTTCAATTGTTGTATTTTTTTTTTTATAAAATGAAATCCTAAACTTATAAAAATTTCTTATTTCTTAAAAAAAAAAAAAAAAATTATTTCTGCTTTTCCTGATATCACAGGTTTTTTGGGTTTTTTTAATATATTTTTATAGTGCATTCCATACCTGGAGATTACTTTAGGTTTTTAAATTTTTATGTACTTATGATGAATATTTAAAAATTTTCTGTTCAATGGATGATCAATTAAATATCCTGAGAGAGTGTTTTCTTGTAAGTGAAAAAAGGGGCAGGCCAAAGAAAAACCCCAAAGTCCTTGCAATGTACAAAAGCTGAGGCAGTTAAAAATACTGTGATGAAAATAACTTGGAAGTCAGTGCAGGGTGGGGGTTAATGGTATGATAGTAACACCCAGTAATCTGAGTGCAGTTCTGGTGATGTCTCATCTATTTTATAGCTCAACTTCTGTAACCTTTATGGTTTTAAGGACCATGAGGGAAGCTCTTAAATAGTCGAAGAGCTCACAGGTTTAGAGGATGATTTTAACAAAAAAAAAATTATTTTCACTAAATATTTAAGGAGCATTCTTCTTTTTTCTTTTCATTTTTTTTGTGATACAAGAATTGTACGTTTTTACTTGCAGGTTTTTGCATGGTTCTGTAAACTCTATCTTGATACAAGGATGAAACAGTCAAGATTGATGAAGCAAGTTCAACAAACACTTAACACAGCCAAGAAAATTTTAACGACTAAAGAAGATGACTGAAGACCCTTTTTAGATTCTTCACATGATGTATTTTTGTCGCTGATGAACTCCGTGCCATTGAAATTACATAATAGGAACTTGAAGACCCAGTGACTAACTCTGGTAGCTGTGAAGAAGAAGAAACCATATCAAGTGATCTTTACATAGGTTGCCATATACTATGATTCCAGTTTCTACATTGGCCAAGTCATTGACATTACATCTCCAACCAGTATAATAAAGTTTCTAGCTCTAACTAAGGGTAGAAATGATTATTTCCAATGGCCTTTGGTGGGTGACATTGCACAGGTCATGTCAACTTTTGTCTTAAGATGGGACTTAGGTGTAATGCCAGTTTCAAGTGATGGTAGAATCTGGAATGTTCCAGAAATATTGGTTATAGAAGCCTATAAAGAAATTCAGACTGCAAATCACCATTAGGAGAGGAAGTGCAGTATGGCCGTTCAAGCTGCCCAAAAAGTCTTTTTCATCAGTTCCAATAAACGTAGTTTTATTCATTTAAATTTTTTCTTCTTTTTTTTTAAAATTGAATTTTAAGGTTTTACAATAAGCATTTGTTGGGAAAATTGACCACTGATTCCTTTTGTCTAACAAGTGTCAAAGTTTTGATGTTGTCATTCCTTTTTTGGGAAAGTCAAAAATTGCATAAATTTACAAAATTTTTAAAAAATCGAATATATTTATGAGAAAGAGTTTTAATATTATAGACAACTGTTTTGTTGAATTCCTCATCCCAAAATGAGTAAAGTTTCAATGTTTTAGGCTTGTACCTCCACCAGATACTTTTTTATAGCAAGTTCAGAAAGGTATTTCTTTTTTTTTTTTTTTTTTTTTTATACCCTACTATCAAATTTTTCCTTCCACCTGTACTTACATGGTGAAATAAGAGTTTTACTGATGTACTCCCATGAAAAAAATTTAGTTTCATTTCTAACATACTATGAAACATACTAAGGAGTTTATCTGTAGAATTGAAATTTATATGGATGGTCAAAGTTGCCTTCGTGTGTTATTTTTGCACTGTTTTTAGGATGGAATGTGATGTGACCCCCTCCCACCCTGTTTAGGCTGGTCTTATCTCCTAATTAATTATTTCATTAGTATTAGATTTCTTTTATTAATTAATGCCATTGCATTTATAATGATTTTTCACTTGTTTCAAGCTAGTATCTTCACATATGCACTCTTAAAAATGGGCTTCTGGCCCAATTGCACTCAAGACAGAAAATTTGAACTTTGAATGATCAGTTCCAGGAATTCCAACTCTGTGGTAGCACTATCTTCATTGTATTAAGAGTTGGGATGGTGTAATATCAGTGACAGTGGTCACAGACCGGGCAGTTTTTGTCCTTGGCATGTATACATATTCGTATGTATGGGCACCTGATGTTAAAAAATGACCTTGTGTCACATTCTGCCTTGGTGGGGAGGTTGGGTGAATAATCAACCCATTTTTCTAATGGAAAAAAAGCTTTTAAAAAAGTACATAATTTATACAATAGTTAGGCCTTTGTTGTAACATTAATGTTAACAAAACATGACAAATCTTGTATATTTCCTTTATTAATTTTTTTTGACTTTTAATCAATTTTGGTGAATTTGAGACAAAAGACATTCAATTACACTGGTTCCCAAAGAACAAATATGGCCGACATATCAAATAACTTTTGTAAACAATTGTTATCAACACCTGTTTGCTTTGTGTTTTATTATCTATTGGGCTGAGTGGATTTGTAACCTTGCTGTTTCAAATAAGGTTTTTTTAAGCTGAGTAAAAATTTCTAAAAATGTGTACCTAAATATGACACCTCCCACCATTTTGCATTTAATTTCCGTCAAGAATTTATTGTATTATACACAATAAAATACAGTAATACTTATTGGCTGGTCCATCAAATGTGTGGATTATAAGACTTGAGTTTATTTGAGATTATAAATTCACTATATTTCTTTTCAATCTTTAATGGTGAACATTATCCATGTTAATTGGTGGCAAAGACAAGTGAACACTGGTGACTTAGTGGCTTTTAAGCTGGGAATAAAGGACTGAAATTTTTATGATAGGGCATGTGGACAACTTTGCAAATTGACAAATTCTTTTTTGTCTTAATTGTGGTTGTTATAATGCTACCAGTGTGTCTCACCTGTCACCTGAAATCTAACCACACCTGAACAGTTGAACGGCAATAAATCATCATTGAAATATGCCTTTTTTTTTTTTTTTTTTTAAAGGAAAGTTATGGATTTTTTTGTGTTTCTCAAATGATAAATGTCCTAAGAAGCAATGTTTCGTTCCCTCCTCCCCATGCCCGTTTTCATTTTTCTATACTTAAAAAATGCAAACATCTGTATACAAAGCAGTTTATTTTGACAGTTATTAAGTATCAAAATTCTATCTAGGCCAATATATTTTAATCTCTCTTTATCAATTCTGGTTATTTTCTTTCTTTTTCTTGCCCGGTATGAGTGCTATTCATTTTTTTTTTTTTTTACACATATTTCAACTATTTTGTCTTGATGTTATCCAGTGTTTGCAAAAGCTGCATAGTTTCCTTTGTATTACAAATAGATAAAATCTGTTTCATTCCAATTGTCCCTCCACTTACCGCAATTTGTTTCAAACATACATGCTAGATTTAAAAAAAAAAAAATCTCAAATGGTTGTCTGAATTTTTATATCTGTGATTTGAATCTGTTTATCTAACAGATTTCTGAGATAGCCATGTGTAAAAATAAAGGCAGATCATCTTTGGCAGCATTTATTTTAGCAAGTGATAACAATAAAAATTTATAATGTAAGATAAAATTAGCAACGGAAATACAAATAAATGCATATATATATATATATATATGATGAAAATGTGGAAAAGACAAAGCAAAATCCGAATATATGAGTTTACTGTTTTTATTATGTTTTTGTTTTTGTTATTCTGTCGACGTCAGACGTTTCGGTCAAATAGACCTTCTTCGGGACATGGTTAATGGAGACATAATTATATTAGATTTAAGTTTGATGGAGAGACGATATATACAGGACTGGTCAGAAACAGAAAAACTGAAATTCTAAAGTCAAGTATTCTTTCTTAGAGTCGGATATGCTGGCGTTGCGTGGGCGGCAACTACGAAGACCTGCGCACAGGGAAGAAGATTGTGTCCTAAGTGGAAGGTGAGGGGGACTATTTAAAACTATAGCTTATCGGTACGTTTGTCACGCATTAATCTCGCCACAGAGGTCGCGATCTGAAAGAAACCAGGTCTATTATTTACTGTATGTGAGGTGGCTATCATGCCAGCCTCATAAATCTGTCTAAGGTTCTTATTGTGGATATATTTTAAGATCTTCACAGAGTCGAAATCAAAATTGTGATCAGATTTGGCTATGTGTATAACTAAAGCACTGCTTAGATTACCGAGGCGAATGTCACGTTTATGTTCGGAAATGCGAGATTTCAATGATCTACCTGTCTCGCCTACATAACTCAGGTTGCAGTCTCTGCAGGGCAACTGATAGACGCAAGCATCGGATGTAATATGTTGTCTGCTCGTATTACTCAATATGTTACGTATAGATTTAGTGGGTAATGTAGTAGTTTTAATTTTTAGCGCGTTTAGATTGTTGGAGATGTGTTCGGTCAGAGGGTTATTCGGTAGAAAGATGCGGCCAATGGGATTATCAGGGGCAGCTGAGAGTGTGCCTCTCTCCACCTTTGATGTAGTAGTAGTAGTCGGTATGTTGTTATGTACTGATGGACGAGCTCTGTGGATTTTCAAGGCTTTATGTTTAGCGCCGAGTATTAGTTGTCTCGGATACGAAAGGCTGGAGAAGGTATCCTCGATATAACCAAATTCGTCATCTAAATATTTTGCTGAACAGATTCGCAGAGCTCTCAAGTAAAATTCGATAATAACTCCTCTCTTAGTCTTAGTATCATTGTGAGAGTAAAAGTGTAAGTAGTCGTTTTTGCATGTGGGTTTACGATATACTGTGAATTCTAGTTTGTTATTATTTCTGGTGAGTAGTATGTCTAGAAAAGGTAGAGAATTATTCGATTCAAGTTCGTGGGTAAATTTTATAGTAGGTTCTACTCTATTCAATCTATCGGTGATTTTGTTTAGATCATGTTTCTGTGGGTAAATGAATAAAATGTCATCTATGTAACGGAAATAATGTGTATCATCAGGGATTATATATTTGAAAGGTCCAGACTCGAGAAATTCTAGAAATATGCATGCTAGGAACCCAAACTTAAATCTAATATAATTATGTCTCCATTAACCATGTCCCGAAGAAGGTCTATTTGACCGAAACGTCTGACGTCGACAGAATAACAAAAACAAAAACATAATAAAAACAGTAAACTCATATATTCGGATTTTGCTTTGTCTTTTCTACATTTTCATCATACCGTCGGATCTACATCCACACATTTGCTTACATATATATATATATATATATATATATATATATATATATATATATATATATTTTAATGCACATACTCAATTAAACAGAAAAATCAAATCATCCTTGATAATGGCTAAAGATATAGCTGAAAGCGCTCAGAAAAATAAAACATTTGGACAGTTCTTACACACCCTTTGTCCAGCAGAGAAAACTCTTGTTCGTACACAAGAAAAATTAAATAAAAAACTTATATATATATATTTTATCTACTCATAACTTTGATATAGAACATTAGTGTGTGTGTGTGTGTAATATAAAATTTTAAGATATTCTCCCCCATCCCAATATTCTGTTTTCAAAAGAAAATGATTAAAAATAATAATTTAGGGCAATAATCTCTTCAACCGTATATAATATTTTAACTGTTGTACACATACATCTACAGAGATGGCCAGTTTGAAATGTTTTCTTAGTGAGGAAATCCTATTTTTAAATCTAAGTTTAGGTGTTTTAACCACTTTTAGTATTTTGCAAAATATCCAAGTTTGAAAAAGAAACTTGCAGAACATAGGTGCAATGAATGCCAAAGAATCAAAGATTATATTAACATTTACTATAAATCACACACACACACTTTTCTATTCCTTTTCCTCAATCTCTCTTGGAATGGCGGGTCTGACTTCAAAAGTATTTCTTTCTCAATATACATATATAGATACATATACATAGATTGATTTATTTTGTGTTCTCTTATTCTCCCTAAATGTCCATACTAATTTGTCTGTAGACTGATTAAATAAGGAACAAGTAGGAGAACCTTTATAAATTTAACTATTTAGCTTAACCAGCAACTTTTGAAAGTGAAATAATGTGAAGTTACGTTTCAATTTTTACATTCTGTGTTTTGGTTTCATTGGTTGGGTAAACATTTATAGAATGCAATTTTTTCATTAGTTCTGCTATTTCACTGATGAAATGTTGCTGCCAATATCTACTCCTAACCTTCAACCCAACCCAGATATTTTTTTTATCTTCTTTACCTGAGTTTCGTTTTACAACACCTCCTATTTCTGACCTTTCTTGATTATCCACTGAAAATGAGAGCTGAAGGATTATTATATTGAGACAGTTTTTTTTTCAAAATATTATTCGTATTTTATTTACTAAAATCTTGTTAGTCACTGCCTGAGAAAAATGAAAAACTTGTTCTGATTTTTCTAAATTATTTTAACTGTTGCTTACATAAAAGTACATATATAGAACTAGAGATCAATGTATTTTAGAATTATTGGGCCCTGTTTATAAAACAAAAAACACAGAAAATTGTAATAATAATTTTTGACTATTTTCAAAAATAAGTTTCAAAAGGAAATGCATTAAGTGGTTTGTTTAGAATGACAAATGCAATTTTATGGGTACCAATATTCAGAGAAGTTGGTTAGTTATTTTAGTGCATCATTTTACTTACTTAATTATTGCCATGTGACAAAAACAATAGTCAGTACATTGTTTGAACAAATTAACTGTAAATAATCATATAAATAAATTAAATTTATAAATAAATTTTCATAGCCATCTGTCACTTATATTATTGTCAACTAAGACTTTTTACATTTACATAAGTTACAAAGTAATTGAACGCGGTTAGGCAAAATTAGTGAAATTTATAAATTTGTACATAATAGTCAGATAGTTTTAACAGGCTCCTCTTTTCTTTTCTTTTCTTTTTTTATTTTAACAGATTTACACCCATGTGTAATTTTTATTTTATTTTTTTAATTGGGAAAAACTAATTTTAATAGGGATGGATGAGAAAAGAACTTGGTTAGCTTTTGAGATAATCTGAATAAGAGAAAATATAAATGATTGTGACTGGGGACATAAAAATAAATAGGATAGTTATTTTATTTTTGATAAAATTGAATTAGGATAGTTTGGACAAAGTCAATTTAAAACCCTTGGAACTCCCTTAGATAATTAAGGGTTTTCTTAAACTATCTTAGCCACAGTAGGTCACCTTGATTATATAAAGTGTTCATATTTCATAACAATTTGTAGAAAGAAAGTTAATTTCTTTTTTTTTTCTTTTTTCATCACTAATATTTCCTTTATTACCCCAAATTTTTAATGCTTTAACGTGTACCAAGTTTATTGCTTTCTTTGTCTACCTTTTCCCTACCTTTTTTTTTCATCTCACAGTCGAGGTTTACTAAATGGAAAAGCTACTGAAAAAAATATTTGCCATCTGTTACAAAAGGGTTTTGTTCTGATTGTGAATGAAATCTAACACAGAGAATGTAAAATATATATATATATATATATATATATATATATATAAATAAAACTGAACGCGTTCACTTAAGATTGTTTCCTCCTCAGCTATGAAATTGTTTATTTTTAATGTCAAAAATTAGTGAAATACTGCAAAAATGATGAGATGCTCTTTTAGTTGCATGTAAAACTTCAAAAGATTTGTTTAAAATGATGATCTGTTGAATGTATGAAGAAGCCTTTCATAAATAGTAAGGCCTATTAATGACTTATTTTCCTAATGACAATATTCTTAGAAAATCTTCTGCTGATTATGCAGCAATTAAAATATTTGGAAATTTTTAATGCGTTCAATCTTTGTTTTTTTTTTTTTGTTTTTTTTTTAAATGTGTTTCATATGTAATGTTCATAATTGATCAGTGCTTACAAAGCTCAATTGTAAAGATATGGTCCATTCTTTAGATTAATCTTTCAATTTATATACAGTATTTATTTCTAACTCCCAGACACTATTCTATTAACAAAAACACCAAAGCTAAAGGTATGAGGAAATTCTTCAATGGTATTTCTTTTGGGTTTGCTTTTTTTTCCCTTTAATTAAAACAATGTTTCTTTTATATATTTTTCTATTTTTATTTGCAGCCAAAACTTTACCGAGCAGTTGTTGAGGATGTAATAAGCAGTGTACGTGAAGCCTTTTTAGATGAAGGTGTTGATGAGCAAGTATTACAGGAATTAAAACAGGTAAGTAACTGAAGAGGGTTTTTTTTTTTTTTTTTTTTAATCTAATTGCTTTAAAATCTTAAATCTGGATATTTATTGGGTGTAAAAAAATTAACGTTTTTTGATCAGGCTGAGAACTTGTATGCATTCATTCCTTAATTATTGAAAATGGATTAACTGTAAAATGTATTTTCCAGTTTTTAAACATTTTTGTTACATCCATTTTAGTTTTCTTATTTATTTTTTTATTAATATATGAGCCTTTCAAACAACCTTCCTTTCTATCATATATATATATATATATATATATGATAGAAAGGAAGGTTGTTTGAAAGGCTCATATATTAATAAAAAAATAAATAAGAAAACTAAAATGGATATATATATATATAATCTGTTGTATCCTTAAAGAGGTTACAAACAGACAAAAGTGGTACCCAAGTGAAGAGACAGCAACACGCGTGTAGATGAAAGGTTTATTGTAAAAGAGAATACACTACTGAAAGACAGGGAATTGAGTGGCAGGCTAGTAATTCCTGAAGCAAGCCCCCCAGGTATATCACTATATATATCTACTGATATAGTCAGTCCAAATAGGGAGTGTGGGATATTCCATTACAACACCTATCCCTGAGATAATTTTCCCATGAAATTTTGCTCAATACCTCTTCTTTTTGGGGGTCAGGACATAATTGTTTGACTTTTTTCCTCTTCCTAGTACTTTTCTGTCTCACCAGCACAAATATATAAAATCACATTAAACTTAAAATGTAAACTAGTTTGGGGTGAGTGATTTATTTTTTATGAAGGAAAGAATTGCTTTGTGGTGACCATCATACAAATTTTGAGAACTTCTGGTTAAACCTCAGACAAAGAACTGAAGTAAAAATAGACTTAGTAAATATTTTAGCAATGAGTGTCACCAGCCTGGTATTTGAGTGAAATATCAGACTTATCATCAAGTCAATTCCACAAAACCTAAATTAAATTTTGGAGTTGAAAAAGGTTTCAGTGGAAGAAACCGTTTGCTAAAAATGTGAGAGGAACTTTTACTTTTGGAAAGTATCATTATACAGAAAACCTTTAACACATTAAGATGGAAGAAATGAAAAAGAAATGAAAAAGATAATGAGGAACCAAGCACAAGTTCAGGACAAAATAAAGTGAATTAAAAATGGAGAATGGATTCAGTTAAAATAATTTTATTTTCTTCTGCACTGATGCACCTGACTTTTTTTTTTTTTTTTCTTAGTAGTTAAACTCTGTTTAGACCAAAAGTTGTTTTCTTGAAATGTAAATGTGAATAAATCATCATCTCGCCTGTGGAACTCCCTTCCTTATTCCTGTTTCCCTGACAAATACAATCTCCAACTATTTAAGTGTAACATCAATCGACATCTGCAGTTGCCTTGATCTATCCACTTCCCTTCTCCACATCCTTTCACCTTTCATTCCTATCTGCTCTCGCTCCAAATCTTCTGTAACCCCCTTGCCTTGATCGATCCACTATCTTTCTCCACATCCTCCCCTCTACCACTCCTATCTGCTCTTCCTCCAAACCTTCTGTAACCCCTTGCGTGCTAGTGGCTTCCAGCCTTGCTTGGGGTGATAAGCTTTAAAAAAAAAAAAAAATCGAAAAAAAATCAGTGAAATTTAGGGAAAATTTATTTTTAATGTTTCATGCCATCAAATTGTTTATGGTTTACATCTATTTGATATTGATTGTATCTGTTTTTGCCTTTTGTAAATCTTGTATAAGCCTTAAATTTAATAAGTTTTAAAATAGAATTTTATATACCTTTAAATATTGTGGTTACATCTTTCATATCAAAGCCATTACCTAATAAACAAACATGATAAAATTAACATCTAGAAAAAAAATCCAAATTTGGGGTGAAAGAAAAAGCTTTTAATATATTTTCTGATTTTAAACTTTGGTAAATTTTGACTTGATATCTACAGGGTGTCTCAAAAAAATGTACTCACACTTTTCCCTTGGTGCACGTTATCAGCGTTGTCTGGACAATAATGGTCATCAATTTGAACATTTGCCAACATGATTCTTCAATTACATTTTTCTTCTGTATTTGAAGCTATTTCATTTCACTCTATGTTCATAAATAAAGGTTTTCTCATCATTCAAAGTGTGAGCACATTTTTTTCTGTATTATAGCAGATAGGTAAAACAAGACTTGTTAATCCATAAAGGTTTTGATATGTCATTAAATCATATCAAAGTTTGTTTAAAACTGGTATTTATTCAATGCATGAGTCTTATAAAACATCTATCTTTCCTTTTCTATAGAGAAAGATACTTGCGGGTTGGTTTTGGGTATAGAAGCTATCATTGGCCAATATATGCCGTCCACAATGTTTCTGCTTCTCTTTCATTTGCAGACCCCTTTAGTGTCATTTATAAAAGAATGTGAAAATAGGAGAGTATAGAGTTCTTTATGCCCAATAATAAAATAAAAGAATTTTCTTTTCATTTTACATAAATTACCAACTAAATGTTTAGTGGTTGCAAAAGAGATAGACTATTTTAAATATGTTCAAATCTATTAATCTACTTCGATCATTTGTGAATATCTATACTAATGATACAACGATGTGTGTGTGTGTGTGTACCTCCAAAACACTAGATC